>VYZP01025633.1:2262-14730 GCA_013400635.1 Hypocryptadius cinnamomeus
GTCTGTCAAATGGAAACGAGTTGACCATTCAACAGAAAATGCTGAATGACTCCTTTGTAACCTCTTCCTTCCAGAAACCTCAAGGACCTAGCAAGATTTTGAAATCTGAACCCTCTTATCTGTATTCTGATGGTATTTGGTCATGTAGACACTTTCTCAGTTCTAGTCAACTGTTTAACTTCAGGATTTCCACCCAGAATCGAAAAGCAATTTTAATGATAAAGTCAGATGAGAAATTATCAAATATTGGACCTCCTTTATTTATACAAAATTTGATTATGCTTTTTTTGTGCTGTAGTCAATGAAGTTTGGATTCCGGATCTGGCTGACTTTTTGGACTACACAGCATCCCATAATGCAACAGGAACACCACCATTTCCTCAGTTTCCATTGGACAGCCCAAAAATTACCAAAATCAAAATTTGGCCTGTCTTTGCTAATGCTAAAAAAAACCCCCAAACAAAACCAACCAACAAACAAACAAACAAAAAAACAAAACAGAACTCTTCCACTGCTTATGGCTAGCAATGTACCTGTCTCTGGTCCTGACTTTTGTTCTCTTCAAGGTGTCATATACATACTGGAGTGCTGGTGGACTGCTGAGAATTCAAGAACTGGGGAGTGGAGTGTAGGAATCAAAGAGTGGAGACTGATTCATGTTTCTGACCGGATGGAATTTTATCCCAGATTGTTTTGGTAGTGATGGAAAGAAATGCAGATTTTTGCAGTCGCTACGTTTGATTTATTAAATAAAGTATTTAATAAAAACTAAGAAAGAGAAAATTCAAGAAATGAAGGCAGAAGTGGGGTTTGCAGCTACAATGGAAAAAGAAGTAAGAAAAGCAGTAGGCAAGAAAGGTGAAAGACTTGATTTGCCAGTTAATTTCAAAAATTGCCTTTCCAAAGAAGTCATTCTGTCTGTAAATCATCCACATCCTCACCATGAAACATCAGGGAATTATGTCCATCTTTTAAATACTGCATTTCAGCTGAGAGCCTGAAAAGGACTTCACAAATAATGGACTAAATTTTCATAGTCTGAAAGGACATGATTTAAAATCCCTTAAGAAATCCATTTTTGCTTCCTTTCTACAAGTAGGAAAAACAGCCTGCTAATTTAGGGGAATCCAACTGAGTTAGCAAGACCTTTTCAGTGCAAGGAGGCATGAGTTATATTATTCTGCCTGTGACTTATTAATTGAGCTAAATGTTTGACGCACCTGGAAGAACTGTAAAAAATGTAAATGAGAATAACCAGATACTGTACTGTTTAGATTCTGTTTTCCTTCCTGAGAGTTTAAAGGAATTCCTATAGCAAAAAGTTCAATTTAATCTTTGATATAAAATAATAATAAAGAATTTCAGATGCTACATATCAGCTATTTTCATATGTTTTTTCTTTTGACAGTATTTTTTATTTTCTCCATAATTTTCAGCTTCTGTGATGTTTTGTTTGGCATTTGATACCAACCATTTTTGCTATGAATTAAAAATGCTAAGTGTCAGAACAGAGCTGATGTTAAAGCCTTCAGTCTCAGAGCCAGACTAACATGAACCTGTTTCTGTTTATCAGCAAAATCTTTTGTTGTCGACTGTTTCAAATGCCAGAGCTCTCTTAAATACCACTAACATTGCTAAAGCCTCATTTAGACAAGTATTAGCAAGGTAATCCTTCAATCATAAACTTGCCACTAAGACGTAAAGGGGATGATTACTGACATTCTGTGCCCTTTTCAGAACTACCCAAGGGAAAAAATATAATGAATATCCTGGGTTCACAGTGACCCCAGCTTCTTCATAGGAAAGCAAGGGAAAATAATGCAAAATTATGCCAGCAACCATTTTCCTCCTTGTTCGTCTTTTATCTTAATTTAGACAACTGCCAAAAGAGTTGAACCAAAAAAGTATCTTTGTTTAGGTGGCTGTAGCTCTATTTAGTTATATCTCTGTGAGGGAAGCAAAGTAGCAGAGTATGATACCTAGTTTAAGTCTTGGTCAATGTGTATGATACTGGGAGGAGATCATTCTTATCAATTTCAAAATGCTCTAATTTGTGTCTCCCCCTTCCCAGACTCTTGCACAGCTAAATAAGGAGCACAACTAATTGCCTGTTCAATGTTTGATCTACTACAACAGTACTGCAAGCATCAGCATGTCCTGCTGAGATGTTAAGAAATAATGCCTGTTGCAGTACCAAATTCAATATAATTTAAAATAAAAATCAATAAATGCACCCCATATATCAAAGATGTAGCTGAATGCATCTTCAAAATCAGCTGAACTTATATGACAAGCAGATAAACTCATTTGCCACAATGCTATAACCATTTTTTGAAATTCATCAGAAGCTTCTCTTTCCACTGCTTGCTTACTGCTACTGTTTTACAGCAATCCATCCTTTCATTTGGGAAATCAGAGTTTCACAAATATTCTCAAGATGGCCACTATAAAATGATGTAAAATTGGAATAGTTCCTGTCATCACAAAACCTTTGAAAATGCATATTAAAAACCCTCACCCCACCTGCGAAGCCAGGCAACTATTCTTACTGTCAAGTACCCTGGTCAAAAAAAAAAAATCAAGAAATTTGAGAGTCTTCTCCTAGGACTTGCTTGCCCAGGACAAACTGGGTCAGACATTGATGGAGCTCCTGAGTCTGGGGAACTGAAATCATCATGGCTCTGAGCAGCAGGTGCTCTCAGGGTGCTGAAGGAGGACAAACACCGTGAAAATGTGACAGTGGTGCTCTCAGTTCAGCACTGTGTGTAGTCCAGGTCTCCTTGCTGCATTCTCCCACCTGCAGTGGGAACCCAGCTGACCAAAGTCAGAAGCAGGAACTGGCCCAAGCTCACTCTGCACTTGAGGTACTCTTGGCATCACTGCCTTTGTGGGTGTACTCAGGGCTGCTGAGTAACACTGGAACAGAGTGGAAGGAGGAGAAATGCCATTTTGCAAAAGGCAAAATGTCTCCATGAAAAATGATCCTACTAAGCCCCACTTGATAGTTTGGTAGCTGAAGGCTTATGTTACTTTCCGCCCCTGCTTTGCTGCTAGTCTCTGTAAGCAGCTTTCTATGTGCTAGGGGACCATTTCACCATTAGAGTAAATCTCCTGGAACCGCACAAGTTACCTCAGGGAAAGGTTTGGCACCATGATCAGTGGCAAGCTGTAACTGTGTGTAGCACTCTGTACCTTTCTGTAGTGTGGAAAGCCCTCTAACTTCCCTGAAGGGATGGCTGAAGGTGTTCACATAGTCCAGGTGTTTGCATAGTCCAGATTCCTCATCTGCAAGCAGTTCTCTGTGAAACTCTGTATTTTCCTCCTCCTTTTATTTCAGCTATTTTGCTGCCAGTGAAAGTCCCCTGCATCAACTTGTTTATAAAATAAATATGTATAGGAAATGGATAAACTTTAAAATCAAATTCTGATCTTGGAAACAATAGTATAAGTATGACTTTATGAATGTAACAATGCTGAATAATGTAACTGAATTTGCATTTCTGAGAATGACAACTAAAGTTAAATTTTTGAACATTTCTTTTTCACCTTTACTCTCATCCTTCTGAGCTAGTCGTGCACTTTTGGAGTAGTGCAGGAACATGGGACTCCACAGCAACAAGGAGCCAACTAAATCAAAATGTTCAGTTATCTGTAGCTTGCAGTAGATCTAGATATGGGCCCAGAAACCAGTTGCCACTAAAGGCAAGCAGCTCAGAAATATATTTCTTGCAGAAAGAGGGAATCTGGCAGAAGCTAGAGTGTGCTTGGCATGTAAGAGTGCAAGCAGAAGAAAGTTAAAAAGCTAAAAGCATGATTGGGTTATAGGTTAAAAATACTCAAAATATTACTGAATATGCACGTGCTTTTATCTACACTCTGAGGGGTCAGTGATCCATGATATATTTGTGATCAATTTCTGCCTCAGTGAAAGCAAAAAAGAGATAGGTAGAAAAGAAAGGGGAAGGCAAATACTTACTTCAAAGGCAAATAGTTATTTCAAAATAAAATCTATGACTTATTTATTTTTCTGAGGGATGACTGCAGCAGACTTCATTTTAAATCTGTAGGACAAACTACTCAGGGCATATTCAACCATGGTGGGTAACATCTTATGCTTTTAAATATTTTCCCTAACTTGTAAGTGATGAAGCATATACAAAGTGAATTGGGAAAAGTAATGAAATCTGAATAGTTTGGTTTTATGAGTTTATTTTTAAAAATAATTCTAGGATAAAATAATAACAACAAAAACAAGAACAATAATAATAGAAATGAAATAACAACATCAACAACGACAATAATAATAATGAATAATAATGAGGACTAATAATAAGGAATAGTAGAGAATAATAGGATTTTCAGATAGTTAAGATTTAAATCCAGATTTAGAAAGCCCTCAGTTTTGGTCAGCTACATGCTATGCAGTATGCAGTTTACCTTTTATACCATTTTCACATGCCTTTGAAGGACCATGCACAATGGTGCATGATACATATAAAAATAGTTTACTAAATCACCCAGTCACCAATGGTGCAATAATTAATCATACTCTTTCGTTTGAATCTCCCTAACTTTGAGAAAATTTTAACTGGTCTCACGATTTTCACTCTGTAGCTTGGAAATCTATCACTGAAATTCATGCCTCTCCCAGAACTATATCCCCTCTTTTGAATCCACTTGGATTATTTCCTGTTCTCTCAATGCAGTGGCAGCTGGAGCCACTCCTGGCGGCTGCACCCTACACTTCACACAGCTGCCTCCACGGCTTTTATAATGTTTTCCATTTCTCATCCTGTTTTCTCACTGATGACTCTGGCAAAAGAGACACTCTCTCTATTGCAGTAAAAAGTAACACAATCTTAAACACCCATCTCAAAATAGCTGAGAGGCTTTGTGGCTCAGATGCAGGAAAGCAAAATCAGTGCCTACCGCTGCATGTTCATAGGCCTCAGAATAGGCTGCAGGTTAGAAGGCAACAAGAGCGCTTTGTTTCTACTGTGATTTTTTAAAAGTCCATCACATTAATAAGAACTCCCATGCTCCGTGGTGCCTTGCCAGAACGCTACTTGTACGGTCACTGCCTCCCTCCAGGTGTCACTGCCCTCTCGAGTACTGAGCCTCAGGACAGCAGGCGCTGACTGAGCCATCGATAATCCAAGCCAGGCCGCGCGCGCAGAGTCTAATGGCTGATTTTATCACACTGGAGTGGCAAGGCCTAAGCTGTCTGCTTTGAGGAATGGGATTGATTTCACCAAGGGAAGCAAAACCAAATGTAATATTAATCAATAATCCAAGACAAATCACTGTGAGCCTATTAACTTGATTTTTAATTCTGAGGAACAATTTGTCATTAGTTGGAATTCTGGACTGTTTTTTTTACTTACAAGTGGTGCATTTCAGGAAGATCTACCTTGAGTTCACAATTATTCTTTTAGAGGCAGAAGTTTGTAATCGAAGACACAAACAAATCCATTCATAATTAGTCTTCCTCTCTTCCAGGACAGTAATAATGACTAATGGTAAACATTTTTTGAGTCCATTTAGTTAATGGAATCATACTATTGGTTTAGTTTTATAAAATTTTAAAAATTTATTTCAGCTGCAACAGCCTATCAGGCAGTAAATGCCATACCACTAATCTTTGAAGCACTTTTCTTTGAGATGAGATGGAATAATTGGAAAGGTTTTGGCCCCTTCAAAGGGGACACATTTTACATTCAAATGTCCATTTACAGCGTTTGCATAAATTGGTCATTTGGACATCTATAAATTATCTCTAAAGCCATAGGAGGTTCTTCCTAGAATAAGGGTTTTCCCCTAGAAGAATTCCTCTAAAATTCTTATGATCTGCACATGCCCTTTGAAAACCTCAATTATATTAGGGAATTAGAAATTCCGAGGCATGGTGGAATACAGAAAAAGGGTAGGGTTTGTACATCAAACAGTATCTTGAACAGACCAGTTACAGAAGACAGAGAATTTTTGCTGTCTTTTCTTGATATAATTTCCAAAATTTACTTTTCTGAGCCACCTTGGAAATTGCAAGGATTAGGCAAAATGTAACACCATCTTCAATTACAGCAAAGAGCCAGCATGTGCAGGGGCTAGCAGTGATGCAGAGAAGAAAAACACTGAACAGGGGGAGATGGGCCTTCTCTATTGCTGCCCTATTGTCATGAAAAATGAAGAGAAAATGGTTGTTTTTCATGCTGGTCATTGAAAGGCAATGAAATGAGGTAAGTTATGACTTGTATTCTTCTACAGTTGCTGCTGTTATAGCACTTGTATAAGCAGGGAGCACTTTCTATTTGTCCCAGCTTTCCAAATGGCCACTGAAGAAAACAACAGCTGAGAGAGTAAAGGTGGGGGGAGGGAGAGCATACCAGATAGATTTTTGTGTATTTCATAGAGTGGGGCACACATAGTGGGCTAAATATATTTTTGATAAGGTTGTCCTACAAAATAAGAGAATTACAGGTCTCCTTCATGTGTGTTTGTTTTTGTGGCTCCCTGAGTCTGATTCCTGTGGTGTTCATGATGCAGCAGAGCCATTTACTGTCTCCTAGATGGTAAGGTTTTTCCAGTGACAACTGTGGCCTGTTGCAAGGTACAGCTAAAACCTTGCTGAAAGTGGTGACTACCTGAGTTTGGTTGAGGAGACACGACCAAGGTTAGAAGACTTGGCTACAAATTTCAAGATTGCTTTTGGCAGGGAATGTTAGACAGCACAAGAGATTTAAAAAAGTAAAGTTTGAGGTTGTATCTGGAGATTTACTTTCACAATCTTATTTAAAAAAAAAATATAATAAATCTAAAGCATAAGTTAATAAAAAGAGCATGGAGTCAAATTACTGCCACTTTTCTCCATAAACACAAATGTATTTCATTTGTATCTCCCAAAGGCTCTACTCAGATGTAAGATGTGCATTGTTGGTGGTTTGGTTTTTTTCTACATTCAAAAAAGTGCTTATGACACTTTTCACTGCTTATGAGAGTCATACAAGAGCCAAATAGCACTGTGTTTTTTGTTTGTTTTTCTGTCTTTTTCTGGAACAGTAGAAGCCCTCAGGAGCTGGGACCTGAGGCTGGCTGCAGCTCTCAGAGAGGAAATTATCATCAAGTGATGCTCTTGGGGGGCAAGGAGAGCACCCTGGGATACTGAGAAATTTCTCTGAATTAGCTTTTAAGACATTGGCTTTCTTTGTGGATTTTCTCTTTTGTTTGTTTGACTCTTTCATGACTCCAAAGCTGGATGTCCCGTATTTCTCTTGCCCATACTGATCTCCCCCTTTACAGATATTCAGTTCCCATTAGTCATACTGTTGCCTTCAACTATGGCTTTTTTTTTTTGTAATGGCTGTCTTCTCTGTCCTTCTGTTCAAGGAGAAGTCTGAAACTTTTCTTGTTCTCCAGAGCAGTTTTTAAGGAAGAACATAAACCTCCGGCACCTCTCTCTCGCCCATATAATAACATTTTAGGGTACTTTCAGTACTAATCTAAGATTTAGGAATAATTTTGTTTTGAATATAATGATTAAATTTCAAAGTATTATGACAACAAAAAGAAACATCTCAGTAATCATTTTCCACAGTGTGGTTAAATATAAAGACACAAAATTTTTCTTTGTGGAGAAGAATGCATTTTTAATTGTGAATATAAAGACACACTAAAGCAAATATCTCGGAATTTTATAATAGTCTCGAAGGTATTTGTACCTAAGACAGTGATTTTTTTTCCTAGCATTTGCAAATATAGCAAGGTGAATTAGTGGAAGGAAGCAACTAAAGATGAATATTGGGAAATATTTTATTTTGCATTGGGGTCAAATAGGGTGTGAGACTGAGTCTCTGAAAGGAGGTAAAAACAGCTAGGACTTTCAAACTGAGCTCAGTAAAACAGAGCAAACATGTTGTGGGAATCACTGCCTCAAAGAGAGGAGCTACAACTGCCCAGGTGCAGATGAGTGAGGCATACAGGCAGTACCTGTCTTGCCTCTGTTATCCTTTCTTTTCCAGCCTTTCCATATCAATAAAAATAAAAAGCGATATAGAGACTGGTGATATTATTTGTGCTTAATTAAAAGTTTCGTGGGTCTTCAAATGCAAGATTCAAGTGCCTAGCTTTGCTAAGCTTTCTTAAGTTCAACTCAAAATTTTGAACTGTGAGAGAGCTGTCAGAAATGCTTTTATAATTGTTTTGTGATGACCTAATCTCTAAGGCTACCTTAGTCCCAGAATACGTCAGATAATTTTTCTGGGTTGCTGTGATTCATGTTATCTTGGAAAGACACCATTATGCCAGCCTTGGCTGGCAGCAGTTCAGTCAAATCACCTCTCAACATATCCTTTATTATCAAGAGATCAGGAGCTGGAAAGGAATAACTCTGTAGGTGCCTAAGTAGCTGTCTGCCATACAGCTAAGCTAAGAAGAGAGAACAAGAACAAAGAATAACCTTGGGCCCACAATTCAGACATACCATGCAAGTCCTGTTCCCTGACATTTTGCAATCTACTTTGTCTTTTTTACCTGTGGAAAAAGATTGTGAAGCATCCATAATGTCAAAGGAGAATCCTGTATTCCTTTAATAAAAAAAAGGGACTGGGTCTCTACATGGCCTGAGAGAAAAAGGCTCCACCAGGTCAGATCAAAAATAGCTTAATCATGGATTCATTCTATTACAATGGATAATAGCAGGAACAATAGAAAAGAACACAGAAAAAGGAGATGCAAATAGCAATAATTTGGCCAGATGTTCAAAGCAACAAGCTGTCCAATAGGCAGTCAATCCCTGAACTCTCAAATCAAAGTAAACTAAGAGCTTCACACATTCAGACTACATAGGAATCAGATTGTTTTTTTTAAATTCTAAGGCAGTGGGATTCAGAGTAGAAATGGTCTCAAGAGCACTGTAAGATGTTTGACAATCAAGAACTACGGTTGCAGTTTAGCCCATATGCTTAAAATTAATGTGCACTGTTATTTTCTGAATACCCATCAGTGTGTGCAGACAAGAGAAGCCAAGCCAACAAATTAACAGACTGTCTCTTAGGGGAACATTTCAGTAATTTATAATTTTTTGTGTTTATTTCAGCCTTTCCAAAGTATTCAATACATATTCTTTCTTCTTCTCCTCTCTCTTCATATATTTTTCAAACTTTTAAATGTAGTTACTGAAACACCGCATTCACTAACACCTCTAGGCAATACCTCCTGTGACAATCTACTGCCTTTTTAAGTAACGAATTTACAATTTCCATTGTTGTTGCATTCCTCCCACTGCTCACTTTTCAGTTTGGGATGCACTGATGAATTTGTTCAGGTAGACCTGTCTGACTCCACAGCCCAGTTTTCCTTTGTGAGAGGAGGGGATAGGAGGGTACTGTTCTAGCTGCTGTGCAATGAAGAGCTTCCTTTATCTCAAGAGAAATAAAGTAAGCTGGAATGGAATGGGAATTTGCTTTACAAATTCACTCTGTAGGAGACAAACTGACTTAGCAAATAAAGGCTTTCACCTCTAAGTCACAAGTTTGAGGTCAGTTTCTGGTGCATGTCAATAAGAACTTAAAAGCTTTACCACCCTGTGACTTCTCTGCAGTTTCAAATTTAAAGAAATGACAGTCTCAGGCTAGTTTCTCATAAACACCATCACTGCTGTCACTGCTAATTGGGCACTTGCTGGAAGCATTGGCAGAGCAGCAGAAAGTCTGAATGAGCCCTTGACATTGAACTCACCTTTCATTCCTGCATGTTCAGTGAGGCTCTTTGCTCCTGGCTCTGTGCTGGCTGTGTGTCAGTAGAAGTATGCCTTGTAGACCCTCTTTCTGCCTTCTTATCTTGCTTTGGAAACTCAGTTCTTTAAAAATTGTATTTACCTTTTATACCATTTATAACTAATGTATCACTGTCACAACATAATTTTGAAGAGATAATCATCAAAGAGCAATGGGTAGGAGCTATGTCTAGTTCTAACCAAAATTTTGGTTTAATGTCAAGAAAAACATTTTGAGAACAATATATTGTGTTTCATTAACCTGTGTCTGACACAGTCTGGCTGATTCAAACTCTAGACATATCCCAAAATATCTAAGGCCTTTTGAGGCAAGGCTTACTTCCATAAGCTGTATGTACAAAGATGAACCTCTGTAGCATGTTCTGATCTATAACTTTCCCCCAGGAAGAATCTTCTGTCTACTCCTTTCCTCTAATCACAGTCCAAACTGGTCAGCACTCTCTTTACCAAAAAAAAAACCCAGATAATTTTTTTCATCTTATTCTGGATATCATTGCACATTGTACTTTTTTCATACTAGAGACAGAAGAAAATTTAGACTCTCAAATTCAGGACTGGACAGGCCATCTCTGATCTTTAACATTCTATATACTCTATTAATATAAAAACTTATTTTACAAACACTTCTATTACTCTGTGCAATTAGTTCCTCAGAACAGGCAAAATCCTAAGTATGCAAGGCTCAAAGTCACATCTAAACTTTAAGGTTCCTGATAATTCAACACTAAATCAGGAGTTTTATAAAATACACAGAAAAATTGATAACCAAATATCTTTCTGAATTAGAGGCCTCAGAAAACAGAAAAAATCCTCAGGTGCTATGCTCTTGTGTTTGAGAAGACATTTCACAACTTCAGTCTTCTTATTCCTAAATTTTTTCACACAGGAACTCCTGTATAGAGTCTGGTCTGACCACAGTTTTGTGGGAGGTGGGCTAGGGAGAGAAATAAAAATCCCTAAAGAATGAAGGATTATTGTTAGGAGGGAGACTCAGCGAAATGTTTACTTTGTGGCTACTAAAGGGGTTTAAACAGGAGATCAGCACCAAACTGTTCAAGACAGAATGGAATAAGGAGTTGACCGACACTCAATCTGCTAAACTGGTATGAACAATGTGCTGTCTTCAGCTTTCAGTCTATCCTGGCCAGAGAGAAGTTGGGCAGAAGAATAAACGTTTGTCAGCCTCATGTGTGTATCTGACAATTCAGTTTATTAATTTAGGGCAATGGAGGTGGCCTCGCAGTTCTATGACTCCCTGTAAATGACAGTCACTGAGGAGTTGGTTCTTATCTTTTTCTGCCAGCCCTGAGAAGCCACTGAAATCACCACCAGAGAGATAGGGTAGACCACTTACAAAAAATTTCTTGGTCTATCGGTAGCAGTCATTTAATCTGTCAAAGGGCAACTGAGCTGAGCTTTTGAAGGTATATTATGTACCTAAGTCTATGGGATCCATTTAGATGCATCTCAGAGTTCTGAAGGAATTGGCTGATGTAGTCGCAAAGCCACTCTCCATAATATCTTAAAAGTCATGGCAGTCAGGTGAAATCCCAGGTGACTGGAAAAAGACAAACATTGTACCCATCTTTAAAAAGTGTAGAAAGGAGGACCCTGAGAGCCACTGACCTGTCAGCATCACCTCTGTGCTTGGGAAGATCATGGAACAAATCCTCCTAGAAGCTACACTGAGGCACATGGAAAACAGGGAGGTGATTTGCGACAGCCAGCACAGCTTCACCAAGGCCAAGTCCTGTCTGACCAACCCAGTGGCCTTCTCTGATGGAGTGACTACATCAGTGAACGAGGGAAGAACTACAGTTGTCATTTATCTGGACTTCTGTAAAGCCTTGGACGTGATGTCCCAGAAAATCCTTTTCTCTAAATTGGAAAGGGGTGGATTTCATGAGCTGACTGCAAGATGCATAAATTGGTTGGGCTGTGGTCAACAGCTTAGTGTGTCGGTGGACATCACTGGCAAGTGGCTGCTCTTAGGGTACATATTAGAACCAGTGTTATTTAATATCTTTATTAATGACAAAGGGATCAAGTACAGCCTCAGCAGATGGCAGATGACACCAAGATTAGTGATGCAATTACCATATTCTGAAGGACAAGACGTCATCCAGAGGGACCTGAATAAGATTGTGAAGTAGATCCATGGGAACATCATAAGGTTTAACAAGACCAGTGCAAGGTGCTGCCCCTGGGTCAGGGCAACCCCCAGTTTCATCATCACAGCCTGGGGATGAACAGATCAGAGCAGCCCTGCTGAGAAGGACTTGGGGGTGCTGGTAGATGAGAGGCTGGGCATGACCCAGCCATGGGCACTCACAGCTGAGTAAGACAAATGTGTCCTGGGCTACATCCAGAGCAGTGTGAGCAGCAGGGCCAGGGAGGGGATTCTGCCCTGCTCTCCCCTCTGGTGAGACCTCTAATCCTATCTGGTGTGCTGCATCCAACCCTGGGGCTCCCAGCACAGCAAGGAGGACATGGACCTGTTAAAGTGAGTCCAGAGGAGGCCAGGAAGATGACTGGGGGCTGGAGCATCTTTCCTATGATGACAGACTGAGCAACTCAGGGTTGTTCAGGCTGGAGAAAGCTCCAAAGAGACCTTGTAGCATCCTCCGAGTACCAGAAGAGGGCCTGCAAGACCTGGAGAGGGACTTTTGACAAGGGCA
>VYZP01025634.1:0-20317 GCA_013400635.1 Hypocryptadius cinnamomeus
AGGGATTTTTCAGAGAATGTGAATGCCACATTAGTGCACAGGAGAAAAAAGGTAAAAATTAACCCCTCTGCTGGTGTGCATCTAAATAAATGTGCAGCTTTTCAGTGCTTTACAGATGCAGGATTAAATGCATAAACTTGCTAATGTTCACTCTTCCTCTCAGCTTCCCTGAGATGAAGTGATGTGATACGATGTATAAATTTCAGTGACAGTGTCTTAAAACTAAACAGAAACCAAAGAGAATCAGGCAAATGGAAAAGGCAGGGTTTTCTGCTGGTTTAATGAAACTGATGTTGCTTTTTTGGGCAGGGGTGGATTTAATCTTTACTGTGCTATCATTGGCCCCTGTTAACATACTAAACTTTACATTTAATAAATTTAAAATTAAATTTAGTAAAATTAAACTTTAAATTTAGTAAATGAGACTGAGACTGACACAAGCCTGGCCTGACATGCTGATCAGCTCTTTGTTTTAAACACCTTTGTATCTCCAGCTGAAACACAGCCTGTAAGGAGATACTGACCTTCATCCAAAAATTAGGTCCTCTTTTAACAACTCACAGCTCACATCTCTTTGGGGTCCTTCCCCAAGTGCATGTGTGGGAAGTTAGGTGTGTGAAATGCAAAAACCAGGGACTGGTAAAGGCTGGGGATAATATTCTGCAGCATTTTAAACAAAAGATGTCATTTGTCAGGGCAGAGAAAGCACATTTATGTCATTTTTCTTTTCTTTGTTGCTCAGGCAAGGCTGGCAGGGTGTGCTGGAGAAAGTAGCACAGCCTGAAAATTTTTCCTATTCCTGGGGGCAGGAGACAGGAGGAGATGGGTTTAGGATCTAATGGAATTGAGTTTTTCTGGTGTGCTTGTGCTCAAATGGTTGCTAATGTGACAGCAAACTGTAATCCCTTTTCCTCTTTGTTTCTGCATAATAAATTATGTTTATCAATTTTATAGATCTGCACTAAAATTAAATGTAAAAACATGGAGTATATGATTCAGCACGTAGAGAGATGAAAGTTGGTAATATTTACTCTAACTGTCCCTTTAAAAATGTGTTTATTAGTAGGAGAGTCATATGTGAAAATATGAAGTGAGCTTGACTGGGGTTTAAAGGGTTTGGGGTTTGTTGGTTTGTTTTGTGGGGTTTTTTTTGGTTTTTTTTTTGTTTGTTTTCTTATATTTTTTGCTTATTTTCTTCTTAGTCTCATATGTGTGGCTCAAATGGTCTAAACTCACAGTGAATTTACTTGATCAAAAACTAGCTGTGCAAGGTTTTGTGGCTGTGCACACACAATGCCCTGGCTGTGCTGTGGTTTTCCTGCTGGGATCTGGAAGCAAACTCACCAGGACATTCTTAATCCTTGCTTTGCTTCCCCTCAGCTGTCTGTGCCTGGCTGGTGTGTCTGAAGGCCTTTCCCATAAGCCAGGCTGGCAGAAACAGGATCTTTGTTCTCCTTTTCTCTTCAAAGGAAACTTTGCTTGGAAAAGGATTTTAATTCTGTTTCAGGGACTAAAATGATTTTGGTTCTTTCCTCAATAAAAGAAGGCTTCTTCAATTGTTACAGTGATGTCAAAAGTATTACAACAATTCACCCCAGACACTGAGACTTCATAATTTATATAGCTGTAAACGAAAGGTTCCTTCTGTAAATGTGTGTTTGTTTTCCTTGCTACCAGCTTTTCCTTGTACAGACTCCAGCAGTTCCACAGTCACCTGTGTCAAAAAATCACTTCGTTGTTTCTGCCTGGAAATTAATGTTTGTCTTAAGTAAATTGTAAAGTGGGTAGCTGCAGGATTTCTTCCAGGCAATTTGTTTCCATTATATATAGAAGAATCATGTGCTAATTTGTATTTTTTATATAAACACACAGAGCAGGCTTGCAGCAGTCAGACTGTTCCCAGTATGATCCCTGCTTGCATTCCTGCTGCTAAAGAGCCAGCAGAAGGGGAGAGCTCAGGCTCATGGACAGGAGCCTTCAGCCAGCAGAAACAGCCTCTCTTAACTTTTCCAAAAATGCTGTTTGAAGAAAGACAGATTTCTTGCCTTTGCTGTCAGACCTGCCTCACAAAATACAACTTGCACAGAGCACAGAGGATGAATTTCCCTCGGAAAAGAAGAGGTTTTGTGATTTACAGCTGAAGAGGAATGAACTCAAATGCTCTTTTAGCTGAAGGGAGGGAAAATGGGCACTGCCTGGTCTGGGTTTGGCTGGCAGCCACCCCTGCCCCATGCCTTTGTCACGTCCTTCAGTCCCCTGCAGGGTTTGGGGCTGTGCTGATGAACTTCCTTTGGTGCCCTGAGTTGTTCGGGATTTCATAATCAGGGCAATTTAAAGATTCAGATCTTTAATCAGAAGGAAAAGAACCCTTCAGAAGAGGCATCTTGAGTGAAAAAGAACTTTGGGTCGTGATTTATTATCCAATTTGTGCCAAAATAATCTGACAAATTAGAACTGAAAGTGTTGGGGATTACTTCAATTTTTAGATTTTTTTTTCTTTCCAGAAACAAAAATGCACCATCTCTTCCATGCCCTGAAAATGCGCACGAAAATCTGAGACTATCAGATCATATAACCAATGGTCAAAAACCATTTTATTTTAAATTATCAGTGCATTTTATAAAATTTATAACATTAATCTAGCTAAGATTTGAACAAAACTGATATAAAAAGCAAATATGGTGATCTGAGTGGTAACAAAATACCTGAAAATTATATTTTTTCCAGATTCCTTTGAAATTTTCCTCCAGTCCAGACTCATATGGGTTCCTTAAAAGGAAATTTCCTTGCATGAACCTAACAGAATTTCCTGAGCCCTGTTGATATGGTCTTTATACAAAGTATTCCCCCTCAAATTAGATTAATTCCAGCAAGACAATTGAGTATTTCTTGTGTTTC
The DNA here is from genome assembly GCA_013400635.1 of Hypocryptadius cinnamomeus. Lineage (NCBI taxonomy): Eukaryota > Metazoa > Chordata > Aves > Passeriformes > Zosteropidae > Hypocryptadius > Hypocryptadius cinnamomeus. Next base: position 2,899 of record VYZP01025634.1, read on the forward strand.
TGCTCTTGAAACCCAGTGGGCAGTTTTTAATCAAGCTTCAAGTTGAATTTATGAATTCTACAATTATCTCATCAGCGAAATTTCCAGTATGCTCTGACAGAAAGAGGGACAATCTACAGAGATCAAAGAAAATCATAAAAAATGACCTTTTTAACTATGAGCTGGAAAGACAATGAACTCTGCATTACTGACACAGCTGATCTCCAAACTTAACAAAATTTGCCCTTGTTCTGTATGAGTAATAATAGGTTTTGGCAGAATTTTGGTTTTGTTGGGCTTTTTTTTTTTTGGTTTGGTTTTGTTTGGTTGGTTTTTTTTTAATAAATGAGAACTTCGCCTGCTTTTCCTCAGGGAAATTTAGTTCCAAAGGAATTTTAGTTCCACTTTGTTTTCATGTATTGTGAGCTATTGCCTTTATGAATATTGTAACAAACAAATATATTTGGGGGTTTTGGAGCTCTTCTTCCCAGGGTTCTCTTGTATTTGGGTGTTGTACTTAAGACTTCCCAAATGAAGGGAATGAAAAATATCTGAACTATACCACAATATTGACCTCTTCAAGGCCCCAAACCAAAAAACCACCCCAAAACCAAAAACCAGACAAGCAAACAAAGAAAACGACCAAAAAACCCCAAAAAACCAAAGAAAAACCCAAAAATACCAGACCAAACCAACCAAACAAAAAAACGCCCTAAGAAAGCCACAAACAAACATCCCAAAAAAATCAAACAAAAAAGAATTGGAAAAGAATCTACCATTGTGTCACTGCCATGTGCTCTAAGAATTATCTTCTTCTCTTTTCTTTGACAGAGTAGGAAAAAAAAAAATCACCCATTTTCAACAGAAGGCAGAGTCACAAATCATCTGTTCTTCTTCCATTTTTTCCCTTGCAGTTCTTAACAGAATTTGAATAAATCTTATTTCTGAACGAAAAGCAAATTGACTGACCAAAAATGTCAATTCACCTTCCATCAATGGATTTAAATAGTGAAACTATGCAGAGATTTCCCAGTGTTTACACACCCAAATTAGTAAATGCTAGAAATGCCAGCAATAATGCCAGTTCTAGGCCTGTTTACTTTCTGTATTTGAAATCCTGTGTAACCTTTGCTGAAACCTTTCAGAAAATTGGATCTGAATTTTCTCAGAGTTTAGCTTCCTTTTTCTCAGGGATTGTTCAGCACATGGGTTTCCCTCTGCTCTTCCTTCCTTCAGAAACTGGTTCATTTGTCCTTTGGCAAAAGTCTGGAGGTACAATCCAAATCCCTTTTGTTCACACAAGATTGTAATTTGTGCTGACCTGTTTAGTTTTTGCTAGATTTATTCATAAAGAGAGGTAACAACCCAAAACAGATGGCTGCTACTTTATAGTAGTGCTGTTATTTTCCTATTTTACTTTTTGCCCTTTTTCCAGTAGACATAGGCTGAATTAAGTCAAGAATCCAGGAGTTTTACTCTTTGCTCTTTAAGTGGTTTTCCTTGAAGATTTGCTTTTGGGAACTGGATGAATATGTCCCTGCTCCATAAAAAAAAAAAAAAGCAGACAATAGTGATCATAAAGGCTCATAAATATATTTGCTTTTTATATTAGTTTTGTTCAGATCTTACCTAGATTAAGGTTATAATTTTATAAAACATATAGATAATTTAAAATATAATGGTTTTTGACATTGGTTCTGATATTCTCTTTCAAATTTTCATGGGAAACTCCCCTTTTTATTTTAATTTTTATTACACTATGTCCTCAGTTGCCTGCCATATGGTAATAGAATAACACAGTCTATTTAAATAATGGTCTGCTGCTAGAAGAATGAATTGTTCTGTCCAGCAGATAACTTCTCAGAGTTCCTGTAACATTTTAAGGAGAGAGCCATGAAAAAAATACCTGTATTGAGATCTTTCTTTCTCAAACTTTCACATACAATTCTTGCCTTTTTCCCAGGGCACTGCTCTTTCAGCTTCTTGATTAGGGTTTTTTTAATCCCTTGTATATGTGAGGGAAACCAACTGTTTAAGATTTCTTTCATTTTAATCTGGAATTTAAAAGAGTATTTCCTGTTCCTTCACTGTATCAGTAGAGAATAAAACTGTGGGATATCAAAACTTGGGCATATTTCTGTTGTCAAAGGATCCAGGAACAGGGAAGGGTGTAGGGATGGGTCAGATTTATGGTTTGACTTGAGGATTTCAGGGTCTTTTCCAACCTAAGTGATTGTAGGACAGGTTCTTTATTTTATTACACCACCTGGCATATTTAGAAAGTGCACTGAAGCTTTGCGGCTTTCTAACTTTTATTTTTTGTCACATCTGAAAAGAAAGAACAGTCTCCAAAACAGAGAGGCTGAGACAGCACAGCAGGAAAAAATCCCTCATCCATCCAAGTACAGGGACCAAGCCTGCTGAAGTTTTACTGCTCTTTAAATTCAGCATGGTTGCTTTTTGGAAAGTGGGACAATTAAGCAGATATGGCTCCTTTGCATATTTTTATTATTCTAAGGCAGTGCAATGGCAGGGCACTGCTAGTTTAATGGGAGAGCTTAATTTTAAAGAGGATAAGACATTGAAAGCAAAAATATATAATTTGTACTTCATCAAATTTTCCAGCTTTATTTCTCCTCTGTCCTTTTTATAATGTAGTTCTAACAGTAATAATAAAAAAGGAAGACAGGCACATGTGATACAGTTATAAAAGAAGAAATTGCTACCAAAATTTAGTCCATGTACTGACTTTAACACAGAAATTTCAGCAAAATATAAACATTATAATTCTGTTTTTCCACTTTAGGGCTGTTTCATTGTCTAACTCCTCAAGTGAGGGTATTTGTTTCATTATAATCACCTGATTATTAACGACATAGCCCCTGAGCAATTGAATTGCCAAATTAATAACTCCCACTATATAAAACTGATATAATGAGTGCTTATCTTCTTGTACATTCCAAGCAGGCTGGCCTTAATTTTCTATCCCTTTTTTTTTTCCTTTTTACTTGTGATTACAGTTTTATTGCAATATAAAACCTTTAACAGGAGGAAAAGGATATGATTAATATGATATCACCATCAGGAATAGCCAATAAATCAGTGTTTTCTCCAAAGAAATCTGTAAAGCCATTAGCACACTTCACCTCTGTACATTTGTGTGAATGAATTGGGTGGCACCACTCTTCCCTCCAGTTCTTTCCCAGGTTTGCTGGTTTATTATACTCCTCGGAAAAGCGTATTTCCTTCCAGCTCTGTGTTTGTGCAGTGCCTAAATTAAAACCCCTCCTGTCCTTGCTTGGAGATAATATTTAATTCTGTAAAAATGCTGTGTATGAACTGGAGAGAAGGCACAACCTGGTGCCAAGCCCACAGGCTGGTGTGGAACTCAGGGAGAGGTTCAGGGGGTGATTCCCAGGGGCTCTGCAGATCTGCTCAGTGCAGTGGGATGCTCCTCTGTTGTCACCTTCATTTCCAAAAGGCTGATTTGCAAACTGCTGCTCTCTGAAAGCAGCTTCCTGCACATAGATGGAGCTGCTGCTATTTACCCAACATATTGTCTTATAAATAATAATAATAAAATTACGGAGAGCTTACGTGGAGATTAAATGTGTTTCCCCACAATATGAATATTGACTCTGGAAGCAGCAATATGAATATTGACTCTGGAAAGCTCCTCCTGCCAGGGCAGAAACATGCAATTTTGTTACAGCCTCAGAGGTAAATACTGGTATTTGAACAGTGCTCAGAAGGAATAATGAAGTGCTTTAGTGGGTCTGTGCTTCTTTCTGTAGCTTCAACAATTTCTGTGAGTACTGATCAAGGAGAGGAAAGCTTTGTCCCCTTCAGAAAATATTCAGTGTTTCGATGTGGGAACCCTACAGCAGTGAAGATTTACATGATAGGTTTCCATTTATATGGGATTCTTTCACATAAGAAAGTTTGAATTCTTGTTAAACTGTGACTGATATAAATTCTGCTATCTTAAGTATCTGTCAAAAAATGACAGAAACATTGTGAAGGAGGAACCTGGATTTCTCTAGGAGGAAAAACAATCCCCAAAACAGTTTCCTTCCTCCACCTAGAGGGAACACAGAGTGGGAAGCAGAGCAGGAAGGCTGAATGGAAGGGACATTGCTAAAGGAGACAGGAGTTTCACTAGTGTATTGCGCTGGATATGTGTAAAAATTTTATGTGAGAAACTAAATCTGCCACAGGAGAATATACCACACAACTTGGGAGACAGAAGAACAGGTTGTCCTGATTTACAGTGTAAGATCCTGATGTTTTAGGGGTGCTTCCACCCTTCAGCTGGAGGCAGAAACCACAGGGAATGGGGCATGGAATAAAGTAGAAAATGGTCAAGGGCAAGAAGAGGTTAAAAATAAGGAGAGAAGAAATGAGATCCAGCAAGGAGCTGGGCACAGGGATGTAGGCACAGAGGCTGGTGCAAAAGGGCATCTCTGGTGGCTCTGTGACCTTTGGCAGAACACTTCTCATTCCAGGGCTGCTTCAGCTACGTCTGCGGATTTCAGAACGTGAACGAGCTGATTTCCAAACGTGATCTGTTCCGTGCCTGGACAGTGCTGTGCTCCCTGGCTCACTGTTCACACAGCTGTGTCTTCCAAGGTAGGTAACTTGTGGTGCCTACTGGGGGGAGGATGAATTTGGGTCTGAAAGCTTTCAGAAAGCAGAGCGAAAGTGCTGCTGAGTGAAAGAGCTTTGTGTGGCCTTTACTCCTTGATGTAGGACCAGGAATGTGTACCTGGGTTCGAGATCCCCTGGTTTTGGGGGCTCATCTTTGTGACAGAGGTGTGTGTTAGCAGTGTCAGACCTCAGGTGCAGGTTCAGGATATGGGATCTGGAATCCCATATAGGATATGGGATCTGGGAAACAGGTGTCCTGTTCAATGTTTGTCAGGGTGTCAGCAGATGAAGAGCACCTGGATAAGAAAAGTTCTTTCATTTTTCTGATTGAAGGGCATGGATATGAAGGAGCTTGTACAATGACAGTATGAGCCTCTCTTGTGTCCTCAAACAGCATCTCTGTTCTGTACAGGGTAATAATACACCCAGACGGAGAGCAGAATTTGATTCTGTAACTCGTTCTGCAAGATGATGTGTATGAGGAAAGAGAGAGTGATCCTAGATAGATAATAAATACAGGAGAACAATGTCAAATCATGTTTCAGAAGTGTTGCAGATAGAAAATTGTATCTAATATACATATAAATATATTACACATGTTGCATGAAACCTAAAAAATGGATTCCACTGAGTTGCAGTGGGAATGTCCTCTGGCTGGAGCTCTGGGTGTCACAGTGCCCTGCTTAATGCTGACCTCCAGCCAGCATCTTAAAGATCAGGGCAGGGGAGTGGTGAAAACTATTTCTTGAGAATAGTTTTTTCTCCCCAGATTGAGGGTTTCAAAAAAGAAAATGTGTGAAAATGCATAGCATCTCTCTTGTTGTTCCCCTTTCCTTGAACTCCGTTATTTTCAGTATTTTCAGAATCTTTTTCAGTTGTTGTGTCTTCAGCTTTTCTAAAGACCTCCTTATTCTGTTATTTCAGGAATAACCCCCCCTCCCCCAAATCTACTTTTTGCCAGCTGTATTCAGCTACTGAGAAACATGCAAAAGCTTCCATTGCTAATCCCTGTTTGGAATTATTTATCTTTAGCACCTTCAAAAGCTTTCTGGGATCTTAAAGCTCAGTTGTGCAGCCACATTGCATTTCAAATCAAAGAGCCCTTTGTCTATGGGTGGATGGGAGAGGGCTGCTTCAGTCAGGGTACTGCTGAAGATGTGGGTGCTCTCTTTGGGGCAGCTCTGACTGATACAGGATTTGGTTAAATCCTACTGCCAAGGGCACTCTTTACAATAAAACCATGTTTTGTTCCGGTGCAGCATTTCCATCCTTTATAAAACTTGGCTGAAACTTTATTTGCTGGGTTCTAAAGTGCTGTGCATCCTCATGAGGACATGATTTGCTGTAATGACTGATGTGGATAGTGCTCCTGTATTTAAATATTCAGTATGGAAACATTTGTGTGGGCATCATGAAAACTTTCTGTGCGCTTCAAACTGGAAGCAGAGACGAAACCATGCATTTGATTTACAGAGAGAAAGGAAAAATAAAAAACCCACAAACCCCAAAACAGGCGCTGCAGCAATGGTATGAGAATATTAGAACAGCCCTAGACCCTGCAGGGGATTATAACTTGGGAGCAGAGTTCTTTTTTCCCTCCTCTTATCCACAGCTGCTCTGCTGCAGCAAAGGTTTTCCTACCAGCAGCCTCCTCATGGAGAGCTGATCCCTCTGCCGGGTAAAAGGGCTGGATGAGTGACTGGGTGCTACGAGGGGAGTGTGAACTGTCTTGACTCCAAAAATGCCTCTGGTTTTCTACAATCCTGCCCTTGGCAGTCATAAGCCAACATCTGTGTGTGTTGAACCCATTCTATGCAAGGCAGACAGCTGGGTTTCCAACAAACATATTTTTTTCCAGAACACATTGTTTCCTGCTGCTTTATGAGCTGAAGGATGCAGTATCTCCACAGTCAAGTATGATTGAACTTCTGATGTATGCACAGCACACCATGATTTTTGGAGATTTTTCTTTACTTGTCTACTCCTATATTGTCTATGAAAGTCACAATATTTAACACTGTCTTCAAAACAATCAGCAAGTATCTCCTGAACCTTCCTTACACAACATTATAACCTGCTTTTTCAAAGCAAATCAACCTCTGAAAATGTTGGTAATGCCAGAATTCTGGATGTTCGTACCACAGCAGAGAGATTCCCACCTCCGCGTTCTCAGTTTGGCAGGAAAAGTATTCCCTAATTTGCTTGGTGTGATGAAAGCTGCCTCATCTCTTCTCCAGACTTCTGAAACCAGTGTCTGTAAAAGAGCAAAGCATGTTATGGGGCTTGAGATTCAGTGGTGACATGGGCCTCTTGGTTTGAAATGGTTTTTCGTTTATGCAGCTGTAATTATTGTTGGCCAGCACTTTTCTGGTACCAGCATTGTGACAAATGGCAGTGGTGAGAGGAGAGCACCTTGTTCTTCATGAGTTCAGCCTCATGAGTCACATCCTGGGAGGTCCTCTAACATACAGATAATCTCACAGATGTTAGACTGAATAAATATGGATTTGTGGCACCCCTGTAGTGATAAGGACAGCCAAAATCCCTGGCTGCTTTAAATTGCACCTCATTTCTCCCAGAGATGGAGAATTTAATGAAATTGTTTAGCAGATGAAGCATTATAGAGATCCCTTTAGACAAAATGAATGGCTTTAGCTAATACAGTTCTTCTGGAAGGGAGCAAGTGTATCAAAAAGCATCATGTTTAATCTCATCATTTTCCTTTACTAAAGGCTTTCATGAGTTATTAGGTGAAGTTATTTAGATGGAAAACATGTACATAACAGATGAGTGTTTCACTCAAGTATGTTATTTAGGTTTTCAGAGGCACCAGTACTTATGATCCTGCCCAAAATGATGGATTCACTCAAAGGGGTTAAGCTGAAGCCACTGTTACACCAAAATCCACCAAAATCCAATTGTGTTGGAAATTGGGGAAGTGTGTAGAATGTGAGGATTCCCATGTACTTAAAAATATGAAATTAATCATCTGAGCATGTTTTTCTGTAGCCCAGCAACATTTCAGACATTTCAGGGTTAGAAAGAAAACACAACTGCCTTGGAACAGCAGCTGGGGAAACACGACAGAGTAGTTTGGTACTTTTTGACAACTACAAAATCCACTTTTCTGGATTTGGCAAAGGTGAAATTTCTGCCACTATGACACCAAAGCTCAATGCCTTAGCCTTGCAGCTGTATCTCCTGCTGGTGCCAAAGAGGAGTTGGTGGCTTGTGGCAGCAGGGGATGGATGTGAGCTGCATGTGGGGACAGGGGGACATGGCCCAGCTGAGCTCAGCACGTGTGGCTGTGGCAGGGCTGGTGAGCACCCTGAAGGATGCAGCTGATTAACACAAGCCATTAGGAGCAGTGTTTGATTAATTCAGTAAGAGGCTGAACAAAACATATGGGAGCGTGTGTGTGCGAAGATACAGACTTTGACAGAGGCTGGGTGTAGATACTCTGGCTTTGACAGTCTGAAATCTATTAATGCTTTAATTAAAATGATCTGTGGAGCAGATGAGGAATACATCAGGACCACTCTCACAGGAGAAACAACACCACGATGTACATAAAGCAGCTGTGGTTCAGATTCTGTTATTTTCCAGTGCTTGTTTCATGCTGTTATATGGATATGAAAATAAAATCTTTACAACTTTGTGTATTCCCTTTCGCATAATCCTTCCTTTTTCTTCCCCTGCCCTCACAGCACCTGGATTCTTTGCAGGAGGAGAAAATTTTGCTGTAAGTCATGGAAACTGAAGTAGATGAACTCACTGCTGCTTGAATATGCCAGGAGACAAATGGATGGAATAAATTTTTATCTAGGATTTAAGACACCAGAAGAATAACTTACCTGCCTTTTTTTGTGGTAGCACTATGAGCTATTCCTTCAGTGCTTCCCCATTACCTTTTCCAGGATTATATTGTCTCCATGCTGATATTGTTTTGTGAAAAGAACTCTCCCTCCTCCCCACTTTTTTCTAGTAAAAGATAAGTTGTGGTTCTGCTTTTAAGGCACTCAAGATTTATACTTAAACACATGTGGCATTTGAAGAGCCCAAGATTTATTCTCTCCTTTCTCCTCTGATCACGTCACTGGCTGGGTTAAAAGCTCTTGTCTGGTATAAAATCTAATTTTGTTTCATTGGTGATGACAAGAACCATATTTACAGGGGTTTGGCTATTGCATGATATCATTCTAGGACAGCTTAAAAATATATCCTGTCACAGATGTAGGTTGATGTCAGACTGGGGAGGTCAGAGCCAGGGAGTGGGTGGCCTGAAATGTTGACTTTTTGTTAAAGCAGAATATCTCCACCACCTCCTTCCTCAGGCTCTCACCTCTCCAGTTCTTCCTTCTTCTTTCCACTTCTCATTTTTCTTGGAATGGCTGATTTTGTAGGATTGGACCATTAAATCCTTCATGTTTGCTCACAATTTAACATGTTTACAAAATATACTGGGTCAAAATATAGACTGAGCAGAGCTGGCAAAAGACAGAAATGGATGTAACAAATCAATTCTCTAACTGTTAGTAGGATCATAGAATGACTTGGATTAGAAGGGACCTTAAAATTCACCTTGGTTTTTGTGGCATCCAATACCTTGGATTTACAACTCATATGAAAGTTATGTGATATTTTATTTTAATTTTTTTAAGAATGGTGTAGAACAGATTGATCATTGCTGGTTTTCCACTGGAATCAGTGAAGTCATGCCATGAGGCCAAAACTTTCTTTTACCTCATTGTGATGTTAAAGTTAAGGAGCCTTTAAACTGTCAAACAAAAACAAACAACAACTACCAACAAAATAAAAAACAAACAAGCAAAAAAACAAAACAAAAAACTCCAAGGAAAACAAAAAAATCAAGTGTCCAACATTGACAATGAAATGTCCTGGAGTGGGAGGGGGATGGGAATATAGAAGAGCAATAAGACTCCTGACCTACCTTCTCTTGGAAAAATGTTAAAGAAATAATCCTTCTCACCCCCCCAAAAAACGTAGTGGCCAGAAATTAAATTACAAATTACATACAAATTATGAAAATTCTTTTTGTAGCCACCAAAACTGGTCATGGTATAGAAGCAGATAATGGGAAGGCTCTGCACTTTGTTGTGCTTCTGTGTAAAATAAAGCCATCCCTGTATGAAGTGTGTGCACAACATAACAGAAAACCAAAGGATCTCTAGAAAAATAAAATCAAGTGATTTGTGAGTAACATCTCAGTTTTTAAAATTTTTTGAAAAATATCTGAGTCATCCTTGGTTTTGCCTGTCAAATCACTGGTTCAAGGAGATATTAAAATGATTATTATGCACTTACTCTGTTTTCCCCAGCCATTTAAATTTGTTTTCTCACATCTTTGGCTTTTGCTACACTTTATCCTTTTTTTGCTGCTTGTTTCCAACTTTACGGCCAACTAAAATATTAGATTATTGCTGTGGGGATCCAGCACAGATGGTTCAAATCCTGGGCTCAGCAGAGGGCTGTGGAGAAGGCTGGGAAGAGGGCTCTTGGTCTTTGCTGAGCCACTCTGTTGTATTTGCAGGGTCCTCGTGGCAGGGAGGAATGATGAATCTGACTCCATGTTCTCAGAAGGCTAATTTATTATTTTATGATACTGTATTATATTAAAGAATACTACACTATACTATACTAAAGAATACATAAAGGATACTTACAGAAGGCTAAAAAGATTAATAATGAAACTCGTGACTCTCTCCAAAGTCCTGACACAGCTTGGCACTGATTGGCCATGGAGTCAAAACAACTCACAGCAGAATCCAATGAAACAATCACCTGTGGGTAAACAATCTCCAAACACATTCCAAAGGAGCAAAACACAGGAGAAGCAAATGAGATAAGAATTGTTTTCCTTTTTTCCATGAGGCTTCTCAGCTTCCCAGGAGAAAAATCCTGGGTGAAGGGATTTTTCAGAAGACGTGAATGCCACACCACTCCATGGAAGCTTCTCCCTCCTCCATCTGAATTCTGCAATCCCAGCCCTTTTCCTCAGTCATGGGGAGAGCAGCTTGGGAAGCTTTGCCTGCTCCATCTGCTTCCTCCTTGGATTTCCTGCCTCCTCCCTTCTCCCAGCAAAACCTGCAATTCTTCCCCTGCCTCCTTCCAAAGAACTTGCTTGGTTTTGACGGGAGCCACCACCTGATGGCAGGGGAAGGGTGGGGACTGTACCTCTGCATGTTTTTGTTGTAGTTGAGATGGCCACAACACAAAGCAACTCTCCATTTTCAGAAGGCTTCAAACCTGTTTTTATTGTAGCATGCATGCTTTTTATACATTCTTACAAAACTCCTAAGTTTACTCATTGGTCAGGAAAGACAAACAAAGTGCTTATTGGAATAATTGCAGGTTTCTTTTATTTATCCTTCTCTTTTCCTTGGTTTCTATGTCAATGACCTTGGTAGGAAATTCTTTCAGGGATAAACATGGATCCTCTTATCAAACTTCACTCTGGCTCACAGAAGTTGCTGTAAAACCTCTTCCACATATTTTACCTCCAAATTCCTGTGAATCAATCCTGCAGGACATGCTGTCTGGATTTAGAACCTCCTTTCCCAAGGCAAAGTCCCTCCACTGTTCCAGGGAGAACTTCTCACGGGGCACTCATGTTTCATAAAAACCATGGAAGTGGATTTACATAAGCAAAACAAGCCCCTCACATGCCTTAATTTACAAATCATAAGATTCACGCTGGTTTTTTGTACTGAGAAGGTTTGTTTATTTTGTGTGGCAAGCTGCTGAGATAAAGGAGGGGAGGACAAATTTTTAGGGTTTTTGTGCTGCAATTTTGCCTGCTGTTCTCAGTTATTATCTGCAAAGTTGTGAAATTTAGCTAAATCATTTTAGTCATCTCTTGGCTGCAGGAAATGTGTAACTTGGAGAGATAAGGAATTATGAAATTGTTGAAAAGTTAAGTATCAGCCATGTGAATATTATGTTTTTAGACATTTTCTGCTGGCTTTATTTTGCAGCCAGACATACACTCAGTTTTATAGGGCTTCCAGGGAGATTGATTAACATTTCTTTAAATCTTAAAACCAAAAACAATAAGAGAAGACCCTGAAGAGTTTCTGAAAGAGCAAAGAAAGCACAAGAAATGGTCTTTATTTCCCCATAGACACTGAAATCTTGCTGAAGTCACCAAACAGTTTGGCTTCCATAGACTTATGGAGATGAGAATTCACCCAAGTGAGGCCTGAAAAAACACCAAAATTACCCTGAAAGCACCCAGCCATTATTTTGCTTGATAAGATTTTGGTGGAAATATTTTTTCAATGCTAAACCATCATGTTCTTTTTTCTAAAAGGGCTTTTTGGATGCCCTTTATTCTAAAAGGGCTTTTTTAGATTTTATTCTAAAAGGGCTTTTCTGCCCTCTGTGTGGCTATAGCTGTAAAATGCCAGCATGTGGCACCAGCAGCCAGTAAGCTGTCCGGAAAAAAACTCTCAGGAAATAATCTCTGTCAGGAAAATAAAACAAATTGCAGCTGTACATAACAATATAATGCCTCAGAATTTAATTATGAGGTAAAACTCCTCCCTGTTCCTGTCCTTGCACTCCATTGCCAAGCTCTGGGTTTTTGTTAATATGGAAGTGATATTTTATATGGCAGTTTTATATATTTCTATCTTTCATATTCTATATGGAAGTTATGTTTTGCATTTTTATGATTCTTCCTCTGCATGATGGGTGCTGTCTACCAGGTGTTGTTGAAGCCACAGCAAGGTGTTCTGTGGCAACATCAGCTAAAGACTATTGGTACTGCCCCAGTTTGTCTCTGCTCCAGGTCAGTAACATGCAGCCCCTCAATTTTTGCTTCCATTTTAAGCCAGAGTGGTGCCCAGAACCCAGTTTAAGCCCCAAAAATGCTGTACCAGGTGGGGTGGACTGTTAGTCAGTCAAAAACAAGGGAGTGTCAAGGCCATTAAGCCTCTTTATTCCATGCAGCATTTCATGATGTGAAACAACAAGCTGAAGGAACTGTTTCATAATTATGTTGATCACTAACGATATTCACAGCTGCATTTAATCCAAAATGAATGTCATGTATAAACCCCACTGAAAGGGCAGACTGGGATGTTGAGCAGCTGAGAGCCTGCTGCTGGCCTTCTGTGTCAAGAGGAACTGCAGCACTGGCAGCAGTCAAAAGAGATGGCTCACATATGGCAGTAAACCAACAAGGATTTAGCCACAAAATATTATGGGGCAAAAATCCATGGTTTAAGTAAATAGTATCACACAAATATCCACTGTCCATACATTACACAGATTTACCAGCCAGTACTTGGATGACTGCAGCCTAACTTAGTCTGATCTTTAGACAATAGATTTTTGTTGTTTTGGCAAATTGGATAATCATATAATAGCAAACATCACCTTTAATGATAAAAAGTAAAATAAATTCAGAGTTGCACATGTAAAAAGTATTGTGCCTATCTGGAAAGTGTTACACTGGAAGCACTGGAAGGATATGAATGTCAGAGAGTGAGTCTGAAATGTGAACTTCCAGCAACTTCTCCTGTAAGTACTGAGAACATTTTTCCTCTTTTTTTTTTTTTTCCCCTTGGCTTTTGGTGATTTTTAGTGCTTCCATGAATTCCAGATGAAGCCAGCCTAAGTGGTGGACAGGTGGAACTTCTCAGGGCTCAAATGAAGAATAGCAGAACCATTAATCACAGAGTAGGAGCCCTGGGCAGGGAGTCAGAGTGCAGTGCCTGCCAAGCACTTTTCTGCAGATTACTTGATAACCATATTAAGATTGATCACACAGTGCTGTTCTTTTAGGGGATGGTAGCTGACCCACTTTTAAAGGGGGTTAATTTGCAATTTCACCGTACCAAACTGAGATAATGTAATGCAATTTACTAACAGGATTCCAAACATGCATAACCTTAACCCTGTTTTGGGAAGAAAGTATGACCAATTCACTTTGTCAGTCCTCTTTTCCACAGGGAAGGAGCCTTTTCTGCAGAGGTTTTCAGATATTATTATTATTACACTGAAGAAATACATAGTGAACAAGAAAGGTGTAAAGACCTATTACATAATCTACATACCAGAAAACAATGCCTGATCCAACCCACTCCCTGATAGGCAAAAAAAGTGGGAAAAGAAATTGCTGACAATCCTTTACAAATATATTCTCCCTGCTAAATCCTAAGTCCCTGCTACAATGCATGGAGGGGTGTAAAAATTAATTGTGACCAGAGCAACACCTGATGATCTGAGAGGCCTTTTCCAACATAAACAATTCTATGTTTCTACATTCTCTTAAATGAATTATTGAAATGCCTGAACAATCCCACATATGTTTTAAATTGGTACCATGACATAAAATTTTAGATTAATGCTCCTATGATCAGAAACTAGATTTTCAAGAGAGAAAGTGTTAATGTTAATTTATAGTAGTCATAGCAACCTAGTTCTTGTTTTTGTAGCATTCTGGTCTTACTGGATTTGAGGGGAGGGAAGAGGGAGCAGCTTTTGTTGTATCACAAGCAAAGTTTGCTCTGCTGACACTGTGCTTTGCTCTGTAGTTCTTTTTCTTTAGTTCTGTCACCCAGTTCCCAATTGCTCCACCATAATCCCTTCATGCCAGCACAACTAGCTCAGGAAAGACAAAAGACCTAAAGGAGCAGTTTGAAAACTGAGGGCTGAGCAATCAATTTCCTGCTGTTATTTATGGGATCCCTTCCTAGAGGCCTGGCTCTTCCAAAATACTCAGCAAGAGGTTTCAGATGCCTGAACTTTTCTTGTAGGGATGTTCTGTGGGCCACACACCTACAGCTTAAGCGTGACAATACTGATGGTTTTAGCAGTTCAGGTTCTTTATCAGATCTACACCAAAGTGACTTTGCTGCAGAGCTCTGTCTTAATTAAAAGAGAAACCTCACTCTCGAGGGATGGTGACACTTTAGAATGTGTAAGGAGTCAGTTCCAGGCCAGAGCTATGGTCAACAGGAGTCCAAAGGAACCCACCAGCTTTGGCACTGTCCCATCCGCTCGCTGTGCCCAGTGCCTGGCTCTGTGTGGCTAAGCCCAAAAACATCGATACCAAAAGGGCTCTACTGTTTCACGGGGAGCTCTGCCTGCTGCTGTTCATCTCCCAGCACTGCCTGAGCTCTGCTGGAGCGTGGGAGGCTGGGGAAGAGCGGAGCAGCCTGTGCTGGAAAGCTGCTCTGATGCTGCCGCCTGCAGCCGCACAGCAGCAGCTCAGAGGCTCCAGCCTGGGCTGGACACTCAGGGCAGGGGGTTCATCTGCACATCTCTCCTGGAAACAGCCCCAAGCTGGTATTTGAAGGAATTCCAGGTATTAATTGCAATTATTTTTTCCTGGAATGAATTAAACACACAAATGGTGCATCTGGACAGGTATAACTGAGTTGTCCCCACTTAGAGAAGGTGTTCTGGGTATGGTCACCCCAGAAATGCAAAGCTCTAAAAAATTCATCTCAGAGCAAACTTCTTCAGGAAGGCAAACTATTAATTTGGAATGTATTTAAAAGGACAGAAAATAGAAATACCAAGCTCCAGACCAGTTTTGGTTGGTGGGGGGTTTTTTTGTTTGTTTCTTTGTTTGTTTTTAATAGTACCTTAGAATAAATGCAGCACTTTGTTTCCTAGCAATAGAGGAAGCAAATTCTGTGATTCAAACCGATTTCCCAGGTGTCCTGTTATCCCTACAGCCACAAAAGAATTTATGGAAGTACAGCTCTGCTCACAAATTACTGCTTCAACAATTTTGCCCTTCTTGAATTGTGGTAGGCAGGATGCTGTCTGTAAGCCAGTGCACACCATAAATTTTCAGCTCATGGTCTAAATATAAACTGAAAAAAAGAAATCTTGGTGAGAAATGTATTATTTTAAAGGAATATTGAGTTGGCTGGAAGTTATATTTTACATTTTAAACTCTAAAATAAGAAAATCAGCTTTTTAAAAGTTCTTAAAAGAAAAATGTTAGGAGTACTCTGAGTACTGTGTGTTGTAATCACCAGTGAAAATTTGTATCTTAATTAGCAGAACAGTGTCTTTTACAAATTAGAATTAGTTTATCAACAGGTACTCGGAATAATATGAGTACCTGTTGCTCTTATTGAAAATTGAAATTGTGATTTTTTTTTCCTGATTGACAAAAATAGAAAAAAAAATTTAATAATTGATCTTTTTTGATAAAGAGTTTGAAATGTTCTGCTTTGTTAGGTGACTCATGCTGAAGCCTTTTTCAAATTACATCAAAATAGACAAGGCCCTTGTCTTCTTGACTTGTAAGATGATTCTAATTTTAAAATGTACTTTAGTATGAATAATGAGAAAAAGCTGTTTTGAAACAGTTAGCTCATTTGAAATTAAATCATACATTTAAACTTTTTAATTTCAGCTGCAGCAAAAATGTTTCTAAATTGGTACTCCCATATGAAATTTTTCTAAAGTTTTGTTTAACCTCCAAAAAGATGAATTTTTTTAAGGTTCATTTTCTCTTGTCTGATTCAGAGCTACAAAACGTTCAGGGATCACTGAACAAATACTGTCCTAAGCCTGGAATCCCTGCTGGGACAGAGCCCAGCCTTTGGTCCATCCTGGTTTGGTTCCAGCTGGGATGTTTTTGATGGAGTGCATCCTAGCATGTGCTGCAAATCCTGCTCACAGGAGGGCAGGGAATTGATGCTGCCTGCATCACTTGGGAAATGGCTCTGGACATGAGCTGGATGAAATAAGTATAGCAGATTTTTGCATTATTGATGATAAATGGCAAAACTGTACTTTGCCATTTTTCAGTGGTGTGGGGGTCATTACACATGACACAATAATTCTTGGGTGGCTCTCCACAAAGACAGTGCTTCCCACAAGCTTTTTAAGGAAAAAAAAAAAAATTAAAAAAAAAAGAAACCAAAAAACCCAAACAAACTTTCCAGACCTGTAAGCTCTGCTTTTTCTGAGCACAGAAGAGATTTTGTGCAGTTAGAAGAACTGTGTGAGGGAGCTGTCCATTGCACTCAAATTAAGCATTAGAAGGCTGGGGCTGCATTTCTGTGCACAGGCTGTAGCAAGTTGTTCAGGTTTTTTGGCAGTTCTAAATGGTTTCCAGCTCAAAAATGCTTATCTTTATACAGTATCAGGGAGTAAAATAATTCACCACAACTATAAAAAGTACTTTACTGTCTCAGTACTGTAAACCTTGCCCAAGAAGAAACCAGCCACCAAAGTGACTTCTGAGCCACAGTGGCCTCAAAATCCATCTGCAATTCCAACCCTGGACTCAGCCAAGGTGTTTTCCTCCTTTCCAGCCCTTGGGAATCCTGGCTCCAGCCCCCTGCTCCTCTGGGTCACTGTCTTGGTTTGAAAATCCAGGTGTCTGCTAAGGAAGGAAGGAGCCTTCCTTGAAATGGAAAATGTAAACCCCCTCCCTCTGAATTATTATAATTTTGAAATTAAGGGGCTCTCAGGCAAAGATATGGGAATAGGAATAACAGTTCTTTACTAGGAAAACTAAAATTACAAATGCAATAGTACAAAAAAAGAAAACAAACCACTGCCAGAGTCAGAACAGGCCCTGACCCCCTGTGGGTCAGGGTGGTGGCAGCAGTCCCATTCCATGAGGGCTCAGCCCTCCTGCAGTGCCAGCTGTGGTTCTGCTGGAGCAGGGATCCTGGACAAGGGTGGAGTTTCCCTCTGAAGCTCCAGGGCTGCTGGAGATGGGCCTGCTCTTCCTCTGGGAATGCAGGGCAGAAGAAAGCTGCTCCTCTGGGAATGCAGTGGGCAAAGGCTGCTG
>VYZP01025634.1:20449-42127 GCA_013400635.1 Hypocryptadius cinnamomeus
GGCATCACCTTTACCCTGGCAAAAAAACTCAGGGATCTGTCTTCAAACCTCCTCTCCCTGACCTCCCTCACAGGGAAATCCTGGGCCTCTTCTCTCTCTCTGCCTGGGCTGGAGAATTTCTGCTTCTAAAGATCAATAAAACCACTTTTTTCCTGGAGGAGAAGGTAAGGATGCCTGGCTGGAACTGCAGGGAACAGGTGTGGCAGAGAATACCAGAGTGTTACTGTGGCTCATTTACCTGCTCCCTCTTATCCCTTCCCAGCTGATTTGCACCCTGAGCATTCCTGAGTGAATTAAGGAAGGCTAGGACAGGATTCCAGCAGCAGTGATACCCTTGGTGATGCAGGGAGTGGGCAGCTACAGAGAGAAAAATGCTGATTTAGGGCCTGAGAGTCCCTTCCCACCGTGATACTCTGCTTACTTGGGGTTTATATTTTGTTAGGTTTTTGGAGGTTTTTCCTTTCTTTTTTTTTTAAACCCACACGCAGCTGTCTGTGTTGGCTTCTAGTGCCATCTAGTGGGATGTCATTTTATTTCTCCGGAAAAGACATTTCAAGCCTTTTTGTGTGTGAATACATTGATTCCTCTCTGCACACTGTGTCCCCCAGGAATGAGCCATTTGAAGATATTTATCCTCATTTCTGACGTTTAAGGCGTGTGTAAACCAAAGTTGAAACGCAGCAAAAAAAGTATACTATTGTATGTTTGCAAGTAGATTGATTGACAAAAGTTTATTTTCCTTCAGTGAAGACATATAAGAATGAGTGCAAATATTTTTATTTTTTAAATAGTACAGCTGCTTGTTTGCTCTGGGAGCCCTGTTTATATACCTGTGCACCTTGTTTTCTGTGTATCTTTTAATGTAAGTACTATAAAATTATATTTTACCATTCATAACCTTTAATGCACTTTGAAATCATGGAAAAGACCATTTTCAAATTTTTTTACTTACAGTCTGTGTGTTTTCTAGACACTGCTTTGGTTCCCTCACTGCTCAAGTGGTCTTAAGGATACTCTAAGTAAAAAAAGAACCGTCTTTTTTTTCGCTTTTAACTTCTGACTTATGTGTATAAAGTAATATATGATACCATACAAAATATGGGATCTGTTATTTATGTTTTTGTCAGCTGTTAGCCCAGCTCCCTTTGCTCAAGGCTTATGAAGAAGAATAAATACTAACACCAGCCTCATTAGTTTTATCTGGAAATGTTACTTAAGGAGGCTTTGTTGAAGTGCCACTGGCTACTCCTTTGTGTTCTCCTTGTAATATCACAATATTTTTGGCAGCATCAATGGGAAGGAGAGCACTGTCTGGAAAGGTTCTGTGATTGAGCCATCTTTGCTCTTTTCCTTTGTATGCATGTGCTCTCTCTCTCTTTTTTCAGATAAAAAGGCACTTTAGGTACAGTTGGTTTGGTGCACACCAAGCAGCTTTGGGGTGCTTTTTGCGCTTGGGCCATGGTGGGTGAGGGTTTAAGGCTCTTGGTCTTTCTTTGAAGTGTATATAAAACATATAATTTAAAAGACCTATCTCGAAATACCCTGCCATGAAAAGGAAGCAAACTGTGAGTTGTGAGAGGCTTAATTTCTGCTCCCTGTGCAAACGTGGTCCTTACACAGAGAGAGAGGGCTCTCCTGTCTCAGTGCTTGTGAGTTTATTACTGATGGCAGAGCAACTGGGGCTCCTGAGGGCTTCAGTGGGGAAGATGGGAATGCAGAGCTCCCAGCATTAACATTTTGGGTGCATTAAGACACCTAGACCACGTGTGAGAACTGTCACTGCCTGCTGAGCAGTCAATGTGCCCATCAGTTATTGCTGGAACCCTGGATGCTGAGAATTGTAAACTTTCTGTGCTGAAAGGCACAGATCCTCAAGAAAACACTGCATTTGACTTGAGGCTGTGGAGAAGGCTTCCAAAATTGATTAATAGCACTGATTAATAGGGATTGTGGGTGTGTAGTTGAAGTGTGTAATATCACAGGGTGGAAAACTTAAGAGTTTGGAGTTTTAGAATATAGTAATAAATATGAAGCAAGATGGAGATTTTAGGGTGGAGGCAGGTTGTTCTTCACCTTCTTCTTCCTTCTTCTTCATAGGTGTGGGTGATGTTTTGTAATCGGACAGAAAAGTCCACATTGCAGTCTTCCAGTGATCAGTTGTTGGGTTAAAAGGGAAAATAATTTAGGTGTCATTTCTTAATTGGATATTTTAGTCTAAAAAGACCTTGTAACAAGAGATAGTTGGCCATTTTGTTCCTTTCTAATGAAAGTCTGCAGAACTCACTGCTGTGAGACTGTAACATTGGTAAGAAACAATAAACACCTGAGTCTGAACCTGAACTGTCAACTCGTGCCTTCAATCCCGACCCCGACAGAGGTAGAAAAAGGAAGCAGAGAACCCCCAAGTTATGGCACAAATTATTCTGTCTTTTGGAGAGTAGGAGAGACAGAACTCTGTATCACTCAGCTCAACAGAATGGCTTTGTTTTCATGTAGTGGCACAGCACTACATGAAGTGGGTGAGTCCCAGGGTTGAAAGTGTTGCAATAAAAATATTAAATGGGTTTGCACGTGGAGCAAAGAACACTAAAGTGTCTTAAACATGGTAGCAAGGAGTTTAGGGATTTTAGCATATTTCAGTTAATACCTCCAGCCTGGTTACTCTTCAGTTTTGGGCTAAAAGGGGTTTTTTTTGTGAAGACACTGGTTGCTTTTAGGTGGCTGCAAGGGTTACAGATAATTGGATTTCTAGAGCAGCATTGCTGTGTGGTCCCCCTCACTGCCATGATTTTATGGGTAATTATCAGTGGCACACTCGGACCCACAGTGTCCCAAAACAGTTTTCCAGCAGCACAAAAGATTAGTCAAAAGTTTCACAAAATCTCAGGCTTTTTGAGAGCTTATTTTTAAAGATTTTTCCTTTCGTGTACCACCAGGCATTAAAATGTGTTCTTTTAAATAGTTTCTCTTTTATTAAAAACCGACAACAGCAACAAAACCCACATGAGAGTAATACACAAATACATTATGTGATGTTCCTAAGTTACCCTGTGATTTCAAAAGAACAACAAACCATTTGACAAAGACCTTGATGCAAACAATTTCCAAGTAGAAAGAATGACTGGTTCTAATAGAATCCACTCAGTCCTGATATCCTGTGACCTTGAACAGGAGTAAAATGTAATTAAGAACATGACTCATATTAATAAATGTTTTTTTGGTGTACATAATCATATTAGTTAAACAGAATCTCATACAAGTGTAAAATTCATAGTAAAGATGTCTTTATTCCAAAATAATAATAATAACAATAATAATAATAATGTGTTAGGCAGACAGCTACAAAACATCTATGCAAGACTTTGGTAAGAAATGTTCATGGTAGCTTTTTCACAATTCCACAGCAAACAAAAACAACAAAGGAAATTTTAAAATGCAATCAAACAAAATTTTGTTTAACTCATGTCGCACAAACAGAGTTCTACTGTACATTTGTTAAGCCCCTAACTTTTCTTTTTCATTATGTGTAAAGATTCTATCCTTTGTATATTAGAAAAAAAAAGGTACTCACAATACTAAGATCTGGTAGTTGACGTCTACAAAACTGGTGTGACATCTGTGCTTTGAGTTCAGCAGGATTATTCAGGAAATCAGAACAATAACAGTTCTTATTTTTATTGACTGATAACCAGTGCCTATTACACTACTAGAAAGTTTACAGTAACAATGCAAGGTTTCTACATATTGTATATCAGAGCTTTTTCTTTTTTGTTCTGAATAGAAAATCAACCTCTTTTTTTTTTCTTCGTTTGTTTTTGTTTGTGTTTTTTATACAAAATGTAACAAGCCTAAATGTTTCTCATGTGTCAAGTTAGAAGAAAGACAAGAGATCTGTAAAATGTTTCAACAGAAAAACAAGTGTGAAGAGCTGAATGTAAGCAGGAGTGGTCACACATTTCTGACCCGATGCAATTACCTTCTCATTTCATCTGTTAACAAGGTGGGGAAAAAAGTGATTTGCAACATTCAGAACTTTAATCAGCCCAAGAGAAATGACTGGAAATCACCCCTAACAGCCTTCTAAGAGAGAGAGAGAAAAAAAAAAAGGATCTGGAGAATCAAATTAGTAAGAAGCACAGAGAAAGGAAGGCCAGATTGTTTCAATGGACAATTTTGTGGGCATGTCCAGAAAGGTGTTGTATGTTTTCTGTAAGTGTATTTGGACTATGTGGCCTTTGGCAAAGGGAGTATTTAGCAGACAAAGCAGCTTGATGAACTGGAACAAATGTGAAAATGAAAATACAACACTGGGTTTCACTGAAACAGGCATGGTTTTGCAAGATAAGCTTGAACAAGTGGTTGATGAGATAAATCTGGTTCCTGACCTCAGCAATTTTTTTCCATTCAGGAGAAACTTTTTCTGTTCCCTCTGCCCCAGGCTCACAGATCCTCCAAAGCCTTTAAAAGCACTCTGCCACACATTTTATGGCCAAGGATTACTTTTCTGAGTGAATGGCCTCAGCTGGGACCCCCTCTGTCAGCTCAGCCAGAGATGTGGCTCTGCCCTGGCCGAGCCCTTGGCATTGATCACTGTGGCTCTTCTCTGCAGTTTCTTCACCCAGCTGATCACTCCTCCAGTACTTGTATCACTCCACTGTTTTTTTTTCATTGGATTTTCTTAATTTTTGGTCATAAAAGTGAAATGTAAGGTCCTAAACGCACTACTGAGGGACAGTCTTGCTGCTTTGCTGTAATGGCAGTGCTGTAGACATAAACTGCATGATTTTTGAACAGGCACAAGGAGGCAAACTATCTGAATGAATATTGTTAAGTGAGCCAAGCTGTGCAAAAAGTAAAATGTTTGGTTTTAGCATTAAACCTTGCTGTATTCTTTTTTCTCCTGGTTTGGTTGGCTATGGGTGTGTACCCGTTTCATTTAGCAGCAGCAGGAGAGGGTTCGCACTGCCCTTGGTTCCATTATTTCCCTGGCCTTTCCCTCACTCCAAATCTGCAGAAAGCAGTAAAATATCTTGAGAGGGTGTGGGATGTGATGGCTGTGGAAGTCCTGAGCAGCCCTTGCAGTGTTCAGTGCAGAAATGCTGATGAAGATCCCCACAATTAATGCCACCAATCCAACGACCTGTCCAGGTACAGAGGATCCCCAGGGTGGGGAAGATGAAAAGCTCAGAGGGTTGTGGTGCACAGCGATACTTAATACCCAGCTGTCAGGTCCTCAGGGTAGTGACCAAGTGTTAAGGAAGTGAATAAATTACTTAAGGCTGCTTTAGAGACCATTAAAAAAAAATCTCTCCATTAATTTCCCTCAAGCTTAAGTGTCGGCATCAACAATCTTTATTTTCAGTGCACTGCTCTTACTTCTGAAGAGACATAGGGGTATGCTGCCTTGCCTGGATCAAGAGGTAACCCATCACCTTCCCCTCTTAATGTTAGATTATTACAGGAAAATCCAATTGCAGGAAAAGATTGTATTCCAATAATGAGTGGGGCCCAAGGGTCTCCCTGATGACACCTGACTCTGTGTAGGAATGAGAGCTAAACTCTGCAGGAGATGGGGTAAAATAGCAAATAGAAGAGTGAGGAGGTATTTTCTAATCTCACGCAGTTTTTTAATCACTTAAGTAGTCAGGAAGGGCATTTAACCTGGCTAGGATATCCACAAATGGGTAATTCTCACAAATTTAGCAATTTTTAGATTACCCTATGCTCTGAGTAAAAAAAGACATAAATGGAACTGCTGTAAATGTATTCTTGTGCAAATCTAAAATGAGGTTTTTCTAAAGACTGTCATTGTTTCCTTTCAGAGGCTCGTTTCAGTTTTAAGGGATGCATGGGAGCCTGGCTCACCTTTTCTCTACGATTCTTGTTTTATTATAAATCTGTCTCCCTCTTCTCCTGTGAATAAGATCCTTGTGAAAATGAATCTAATTTTTTAGTGTCCCTCATGTGGAAGACATCCTGTGGCACAGCTGTTGCAACCCTCTGGACCAATTTCTACTAGTTCTGTGTCCATTTTGAAAGGCAATGGACTGTACACATATTATAATATTTGCATGTTTTCTTTATGTGCTGTCTTGACTGTGATTGTGTGGTGGTCAGACATCACTGTTGAACCACAAAAATTATTTCCTTTTTAAGTTTTGAAGAAAAAAAGACCTTCTTGCATGGACCACAGCATCCATGTGAAGAAAAGTGTTTAGGATTATAATAATAATAATAATAATAATAATAACAACTGTCAGCTTAACCCAATAGTGTAAAAAGATAAACATGCACCTTTAATGTTATTGAACCAGCATTACTGACATTACTCCTTGGCATAGTTGTGTAATCACAGAGGCACTGCTTTGGATTTTCAAAATCAAATCTAGAGAGAAATCCTCCCACAAATGAAACTTCCTGTCACTTTAACTTAGTTTTGTTAATATGCATGCATCCCATGTCTTTACAAGTGGTATTTCTATATGGCTAGTCCATGTCCACAGATGTGTCTGTATTTTAGTTAAATAACTCACCATTACTTCACTATTTTTATGCATTAAGGGCTGGCTGGAGTACCAAATACTTACTCTCAGCATAAATCCGTGAGGAAATATTTATAAAATATTTTTCTTGCACCAGCAAGACTAAAAAGCAAACCACACTGCAAAAATGAAAACTAATATACACTTTATATTTTGTTGTTGTTGTTCTAAAAAAACAAACCAAGGTTGACTTTCCATTTAGCTCAGAGTGCATCACTTGGAACCTTGTGTTTTGTTAACAAGGATGGACATTACATGCTCTTAGCTCCTTTTTGTCTTTGCAGCTGGTAAACTGAGTGCTTTTGGACCTCTTCTTTACCATCATGTAGCGCTCCTGAATTCCACCTCCACAGAGAGTAGAACATTCTGTCCAAGCAGTCCATGGTTTCATCCTACAAACTGGAAAAAAAAAAAATTATTTGGTTAAGTTTTTAGCAGTAGAAACCCCTGCTAAGTATAACCCAGTTGCATTTGTCAAACACTGGAAAAAGTAAAAAGAAATTTAACATTGACATTACAAAAGACAGATAAAATGATGAAATGGTTAAATGTCAAGCATGAGCCACAATTTAGCAGTAATTCCTACCCAGATAATGTTAATTATACCACAAGATATGTTTTGTTGATTTGAGGAAGCAGTACTTGATGATACTGTCCCCCATTTGAAAAGCAGTTTGAGCAGATCTGCTGGAGCTGTCTGAGTCTGAATCAGACTGCTGAGGTGGAAATGAGTTCAGTTTTGAAATTTGGCATTGGATCCAGGAACAAATATTTTAAATGTTTGAAGCTAACAGGATGTAAAGATTGCCACCCAGATCTGCAGAAACTGCAATCAGCCCTTTGCCAGGTGTAAAGTTTAAATTTCTTCACACTTTTGTGTGGAGAAGCTAAAATATTTTTAGTGCTGGGACACGGACAGATGTGGGCCTTTCTCCATGGTGCCGAGAGCTTAGGCTGGGTGATTTTGGTGATGGGCCAGCACTGCAAGTGGCTGTGTTTTATTGACTGAAGTGCTGAAGATACTCTCACAGAATGTGGTGGAGCTGCTCACAAACTCCTGTTGATGCCTCAGGTTTTAGCTTTTATATTTTTCACATTCTGTGCTGCTTTAGTGGGTGGGTCTGGGCTTCACATGAGGGCATGGTGAGCTCTCTGCACAGAGCAGGGAGACAAAACAATTCCTGCTCCAGCTGGGCACCAAGGACAAATGATCCAAATCTCAGCCCCAAGAGCACAAACAGTGTGGGCTGGAGAAAAAAAAACAAGCAGGATGGGAGTGCATGGGCTAAAGCTGGAATTGGACAATTACAATTGCTCCAATATGCAAATGGAGCAGAACTGATCACAGTGAGAGACCCCGTGAGCAGTCGTGCATTTTTGGGTTATGCTGCCCAAGGTGAATCCACTGAGGCCTCTTAATAAATCCCTACTTTATTCTTTAACTCTGTCCAGTCTCTGTTCTAGGTCAGCCTTCACAAGGCATCTCTGTCACGCAGAAAACCACTAAGAGTGGTTCCACACTCACCTGGATATTGCTCACTATCTAAATTCTTCTTTGCTTGTTCGCTTCTCCTTTTCTCCCGGGCCTCCTTCCAGCGCCTTTTTTCCATCCCTGCTCCCCTCAGGCACTTCCTCACTCTGCATTTGGTGCGCTGGACGGTCTCAGGGCAGGCTGTTCCCCCAAACTGGGGCTCTATTTTAATCATCCTCGTCCTGATCATGTGGCCCTTGCCACAGGAAGTGTTGCACTCGGACCACTGGGACCACTCCGTCAACTCGCAGTGGATGGCTGCAGGGAAGAGGAAACACAAAAAAAATTACACAAAATCCACGAGGTCTAAACACAGAAACACACAGATATGCCTGATGAATCTTTGCACCCCCAACTACATGGACTCTACTTAAGCCTCCAATCTTCTGACAGCAGCATGTCAGAATTTTCTGAGTCCATTTCTAGCAGAAGTGTTATTTGACACGCTCTTCGATTTCTTCTTCAAGAGTGGTGCTGGCAGATCACTAAAATTACAAAGAACATATAAATAATTCTCCTGTGCCTCTTCAATTTTACCACCCATCTGTCTGTTTTGCAATGAAAAGCTGCTGAAAATTGAGTTATATTTAAAAATAATTTCCTACCTCTGAGATCTGAACCTTGCTTTGCTGGCAGTGTTATGCAATAAGCCATATTCACTAATACCATTATATCTTAAAAGTCTTCGTCTTTCAGCACTGCTTAACACTTACAGGCCCAGTGAATAAAAATCAAAATGATATTTCACATTATTTAAGAAAAGCTGAATGAGCAATTACAGTGTAAAAGCCTTTTTAACCAATAATTTCTGTGAAAAATAATGTAATTTGTGATAAAAGCTCACAAACCAGCTGGAAACAGGATGCTAAAGGCAATCATATCTCATTCATTCAGCAGTGCCTGAGGCTATCACACTTCACAAAGACTGAAAAGCAACCAGAAATTTGCTTTACCCAAGAAGTGGGGGATTTTAATGGAGTAAGGTAAAAAAATCTCTGCAGCTGCCTGCACACCATCCAGTAGCAGGTTGCAAAGTGATACCATTCAGAGGTGTATCAAAGGTGGAGAAAGCCTCTTTTGTGCTCTTTCTGAACTGAAAGAATCACACAGGTGATTTCAACTCTTCTTTCTTTCTTTCCTGGCACACTATCTGCATTTGAGTGATAAACCAAGTTGTATAATTCTGACTTATTTCTTACTGGGGAGCTGCCTGGAGCTGCAGTGTGTTAAACATGCAGAGCTGTATTCCCATGGAAATATTGGGCATTAGCATGGGGTGATGTAGGGCAAGCTGCATTTAAGACCCAGTTGTATTTCAGCTTTCAGTTGCTGAAAGTGTGTGATAATGATAATAATTTATTTTTTTTTAAACAATGCATACTTGATACCCTGCCTGTCTAAGAAGTGATGCTAAGAAGTGGTGATGAAGGTCACGGTCAATCTATGTGATCCATAGATTTTGACACATAATTAGCCTCCTCTTGCCAGGGAATTCTCCAAACTTACGGCATTCTGG
The DNA here is from genome assembly GCA_013400635.1 of Hypocryptadius cinnamomeus. Classification (NCBI taxonomy): domain Eukaryota; kingdom Metazoa; phylum Chordata; class Aves; order Passeriformes; family Zosteropidae; genus Hypocryptadius; species Hypocryptadius cinnamomeus. The sequence goes on from VYZP01025634.1 coordinate 30,039, forward strand.
CAGCATGCACTTCTCTGCTTGCTCCAGCTCCTCGTTGCAGTCCCCCAGCTCAGCAGCAGATTTCAGCATCCTCTGCCTGGTTCTCATTCCCTTCCCACAGGTTACACTGCAGTCACTCCACTCAGACCAGGGAGACAGCAGGCAGGGGATGGTATCTGGTAGGAATTAAAAAGGTAATGAATTCTTATTATTAATGATTTCTTCCTATAAATAAAGTATGAAGGTATACATTTTGAAAATAATACAGGTGGAAAATGTGCTATGTTTTATCTGTCATCAGCCAATTACACTTTCTTGTCACAAGCTGAATGGTGCTGCTGAAGAAGCTCAGAAAACTTTATATTAAATTGAAAGGCTTGCTTGATTTAAATATCTTTGCTATCTTTTCCTGTATCTAAGTCGTATCTGCTGGGTCTCAGTGCACCTGGGGAATAAATAGTTTCAGGAGCTATGTTTCAATCATAACTCCTGTAAAAAAAAAAAAAATAAATTGTTGCAGTGAGTAGAACTGGAAGTCAACTTAATTTAGTGTAACAAGTGTAACTTCCATATTTAATCTACCAAAATATTTTAAAAATTATCTCTGATGAAAATGTAACATTTCATAAGAAATTAATAATGACAGTAAGGGTGTGGCTGGCTGATTGCACAAAAGAAACACCTCAATATCTGAAATTTTCAGGGGTTAAAAGGGGAGGTTACTGTTTCATGTGTTTTATTCTAGCCTTATGGTCAAATATACCTCATATTTATATCTTAGAATTGTTCAGGTATGGCTTGCTGATACACACACCACTGTGTGGGTCATACAGCAACAGGACACCACTGAACATTTTTTATTGAAGCTCTCATCCTGATAGTAAATGTGCTATTAATGCACAATCCCTAAGATTTTTCTCCCAGTTTGAAGGAGGACGAGGAAAAGCAGCACTGCTCCTGGCTTAGCTGTGTTCTTTGTGTGCTGGGGCAATGTGTCAGAAATGATGTTTCTTTTCAGAGCAGGGGAGAGGAACTCCTTTCACTCACGGCATTCGGGCATCATGCATTTCTCTGCCTCGGTGGTTTCTGCCTTGCACATGGATCCATCAGCAGGAGTCATCTTGATCATCCTGTGCCTTCTCTTCATCCCCGTGCCACAGCTGGCGCTGCACTCGTCCCACTCACCCCACTCCGTGACAAGGCAGCTGCTGGGAGCTGTTCAAAGTGGGAAGAGAAAATTGTTCATCAGTGTCACAGCATCAGCTGAGGTGGAAGGGACCCCCAAGGATAATGGAGTCCAGCTGCTGGCCCTGCACAGGGTTGTCTCCAAGAGTCACACTGTCCCTGGGAGTGTTGTCCAAACCCTTCTTGAACTCCATGAGGATGGTGCTGTGACCACTTCCCTGGGGACTCTGTTTCAGTGCCCAAATTTTTTCAGATATCCAAACTAACCTAATTAACTCCCCTGACACAACTTCAGGCCATTCCCTTGGCTTCTGTCACTGCCATACAGAGCAGAGATCAGTGCCTGCCCCTTCTCTTCCCTTCATGAGGAATTTGTACCTGCACTGAGGTCTCCCCTCAGTCTCCTCTCCTCCAGGCTGAACAGACCAGTGCCCTCAGCAGCTCCTCACACGGCTTCTCCTCTGGAACCTTTACCATCCTAGGGGCCTGCTTTGGACACTCTCTAATGGCTTCATAACTTTTTTTGTATTGTGGCACCCAAAAGTACCCCCAGCACTCAAGGTGGGGCTGCCCCAGCTCAGAGCAGAGTGGGACAGTCCCCTCCCTCGCCCAGTTGGTGATGCTGTGCCTGATGTTCCCAGCACAGGGATGTCCCTTCTGGCTCCAGGGCACTGCTGGCTCACATTCAGCTTGCCAAGGACCCCCAGGTCCCTTTCTGTGGCACTGCTTTCCAGTGTCTCATTCCCCAGTCTGTCTGTACATCCAGAGTTGCCCCATCCCAAGTGCAGAATCCAGCACTTTCCCTTGTTCAACTTCGTGTGGTTTGTGACTGCACAGTTCTTTAATTTGTTGAGGTTTCTCTGCAGGGCCTCCCTGCTTTTGAGGGAGCCAGCAGCTCCTCCCAGTTTTGGATCATCTGGGAATTTGCTTAGTATCTCTTCCAATCTTGCATTCAAGTCATTTATTAAGGTATTGAAGAGCACAGGACCTAAGATGGAGCTCTGTGGGACCCCAGTAAGACTCATATAAAAAATGATTTGGGCGGTGCTCCTGCTACTGGCTGGATTTTATGAAACTGAATGAAATACTTACAGCATTCCTCATTTACAATACACTTCTCAGTCTCCTCAGTGGGCACTTTGCACATGGAGCCATCCTCGGGGAACTGCTTTACGTATCTCTCCCTGGACCTCGTCCCCATCCCGCAGGAGACGCTGCAGGGGGACCATGTAATCCAGTCAGACATCATGCAGGTGGAGCCATCTGAAACACAGAGAGTGCTCAGGTGAGGGGATTTATCAATGCAGGGTGCCCCCAGCCAGGGAATAATGTGCTCTGACTCCATGATTCAGGAGGCTGAACAAATGCTTTATTAAGCTATACTGTATTACACTGATGCTACACTAAATTACATACTAAAGAATACTATACTAAAGGAAAACCCGTGACTGTCTGGACACAGCCAGGACACAGCTTTGACCCAATTGGCCAACCAATCCAAACAACCCTCACCAAAATCCAATTAACAAATCACTTTGGGTAAACAATCTCCATAACACATTCCACATGTGCAAAACAGCAGGAGCCATGAATAGAGATAAGAATTGTTTTCTCTTCTTCTCTGAGCTTCTCCCTGCTTTTCCCAGGAAAAATCCAGGGAGAGAGTTGTGCCTGCTGCTCTCTAGCTCAAGAGAGCTGCAGCCACAGGGATTGACAGAGCTGCTTCCCAGTTGTGTGCAGCATCCCTTCTATGCTGCCTTTCCCACTGTCCTCTCCTCTGCTGCATCCTGTTGGAATGCATGAAATAGAAGCCTCTCTCAGAGAGAAAAAGAAATGCAGGTTTGAATCAGAACCTCTAGAGAAGCTGAAATATATATTAAGCCACACAGACATGAAATAGAAGTATGAGTTTGAGTTTTAAGTAAGTAGAAATATATCTTAAGTGCCTTAAGAGGCTGTGTTATCTAGTAAAAGGCCCTAAAGCCTAGCTTAAAGTTCAGTAATTTAGCTCCAGACATAACAAAAACATAGCAGAACATTGCTTGCCTTTAACTATAGAATAGATGGAACTATCCACATAAATAAATAAAATTATGTATGTAGATTTTGGGTAAGAAATGAGGCTACTCTTACACATTAGAATGGTGTAAAAGAATGTTTTAGAATCGTGTTTTTAGCTGATTGGATAATTTATGAATAAAACCCCTGTATTGGGGTGCAAAGAGGGAAGATGAAAGGAAGGAAGAAGAAAAAAGGTGGGAGCTGCTGCTGCTTCTGCTCTGGACTTTATGCCAGAAAACTTTTAGCACAGACTTCAATACTCTGAACTCCTCACCTTCGAGACTGATGTATTCATGCAATAAACAACTTTACTACACCCAAAAACTGCTCCTGTCTCTTTGAAGACCCAAGACCCACAAAACCTCCAGAGCATCCCTCACTCCTCTCCTTCATAGTTCTGTGCACTTCATGTCCTGACACAGCTGAGATGCAGATTTCACTGCAGACAGCTGCCATTCGTGTTCTTCAGCAATTTGCTCTTGACCACAACTAAAGCCATAATACAGCAACTGACATCCTTGAGAACTTTAAAGGAGAAGCAAACTCTACAGGGCATTCTTCTCCTCCACCTTCCATTCCTGGTTACCTTCATCACTGCAGCCTGGGCCCATGCAGGGCTGGAAGTCTTGGGTGTCTGGGCAGGGCACACTGAGGTCCAGCTGAGCTTTGAGCATTCTCTGCCTCATCCTCTTGCCCTTCTCACAGGTAGAGGAGCTGCAGGCTGACCATGGGGACCAGTTTGAGTAGATGCAAGTCTCAGGGGTGTCATCTGAAAAGTGAGGAAAGGCATTGAATGTTAAAAATGGTCTTCCATTTTCTTCCTTTTTCTTGGCTGATGATTACTTTAGATTCCAATAGAACACATTATTTCCTTCTGCATTCTATCCTCTCCATTTTAGCCCAGAAGAAAAAAAAAATTTCAAACTGCCAACTTTCTTAAAAAAAAAAAATGTGAACCCCAGAAGCCTTCTCTCTTTTATTGCCGGTATTGTTATTGTAATCTCCTAGGTATACATGCAATTTCTTTTCTCTGCAAGGAAAGGCTAACAGAAGAGATCAGAAGAGATGAAAACCTAAATCACTGTTTGACACTGAGTCGAATTTTTCGTCCTAAGTCAGTTTTGTACCTTATCTACAAGTGACAGCAGAGAATGGAACAAAATATAAATTATTAGTAGTGCACAAACTAATTTCAAACATACCTTCTTCTTTTTCCTCTGGTGCTAGATCTGCCACAATATCATCTATGTTATCAGGAACGATATTGCACTGCTCCCCCTGCAAAAAAATGATTGTGAACACTGAAGAGAGGAAACTCATCCATGAGGGGTTAAACCAGCACATTTTGAAGCACTACTTTGCAGCACCTTTTTCTCTTCAAATTCCTAGGTGTACATAAAGAAAAACCCCAATTAAGCAGATGCAATAATTGCCAGAATTAGGAGAGCTTAAGACAGTTTAAATTTTTTCTGCCATTATCTTTGCTGTGGGTAGGTTAAGGAGTGTAGATTTGGAGGGAAGGTGGAGAAAGAATGGATTGGTTTTTTGGTTTACAAAGTGGATTTTTGCTGGCTTGAGAATTTTACTTATATGAATTCTACCTTTCGTGCAATTCTCTCAATGACAACTCTGGCCACCAGCTTGATAGATCCTCCTTCTGGATCATAAAATGGGCTTTGAGGATGATCTAAGCTTGTAAGAGGTCTGATCTTCTCCTGAGGCACTGTAGGTTTGTTAGGAGACTGCAATCAAAAAGAAAAAAAAAAGTGTTATAAAAGAAACTAATACCTAATCTGCAGAAATTAAAACTTCTCTGAAGTGCTAAACTGCAAAATTCCAATGTGAGGTGAACTCTTTACACTCATACCTACTGGTATGGGGATTTCTTTTGTTTGTTTTTTGTGAGGTTTTTTGTTTATTTAGGGGGGTTTGTTGTTAGTGGTTTTGCTCTGCTTTGCTGAGAGAAATAGTTGAAGTTTCCTGTCCCAAACAGAAGAGCTGGCATTGGGTTGAAACAGCCCCAAACTGGAGGTGATGTAGCTGCTGATGGCACTGCTTTGGTGTGTACAAAAGGGCACCCAAAGGCTTTTGTTGTGACCAAAGCCCTCTGTTTATCCAACAGGTGAATTTAACAGGTGAACATAAATGAGAAATTCTTTACTTTGTTGTGACCAAGCCCTGGGAAGGATTGCCCAGAGTGGGTGCAGAGCCTCCCTTACTGGGGGTGTTCAAGAACTGTACAGAATCCTATAACCTGCTCTAGGATGACCCTGTTTAAACAGGGAGACTGGACCAGATGGCTCGCTGTGGTATTCACATACTCTCTGAACACAGAGAGACATAATGCTCTCACCCAGGATTTTTCCTGGGGGAGGCAGTGAGGAAGCTCTCAGAGAGAAGAAAAAACAATTCTCATCTCTATTTGCTGCTCCTCTTGTTTGGCACATGTGGAATGTGTTATGGAGATTGTTTTCTGAGGCGTGATTTGTTAATTGGGCACTGGTGAGGGTTGTTTGGACTGATTGGCCAATTGGGTCAAAGCTGTTTTGTGACTGTCTAAAAGGGGTCATGGGTTTTTCTTTAGTATATTAGTAGTATGATATAGTATTAGCATAGTGTAGTATAATATAATATAGCTTAATAAAGCATTTATTCAGCCTTCTGAATCATGGAATCATTGCATATTATTCCCTGGCTGGGGGCTGCCCTACATCAATTGTGCTTCCTTCCAGCCTTACCCATCCTGTCCTTCTGTGGTGAAAACACCCCAGGTGGATGTCACATCATCCTGTCAGTGCCAATGCTGAGGGAACTCAGGCAAAACCACTAACAGCAAAGTGTAGTTAACATCTCTTTAAATGAATTGTATTTCATTAAAAAAGAAAAAAATCAGTAGAGTAAAAAGCATAAAAGCATCACCGTGGATCAAACTGCTTTCCTACTTCACTGCTGTGAGGGGATAATTTGGATAAATTACAGAGAGTGCCTGTACCTCGTAGGTGACGCCGCTGTCGGTGCCGGCATCCCAGGGGATCAAATCCTGCACGACTTTCTGGACCCAGCCGCAGTCCTTCGTGCAGAGATCCTCGGCAGAGAGCCCCACGTTCCAGTCGGGGCTGGGGCCCAGCATGGTCAGGAAGGACATCAGGTGCCGGTGGCGATCCACGGAAAACTCAGCAGAGGGAGCAGCTCTCCTGCAAATCCAGAGGAAGAGCGTGAATGACCGAGCGAGAGGGAAATGAACCCAGAAAGCTGCAGCATCACTCAAGGAGGCTTGCACTTCAATAGACAAAAGATATATAATGTAGAGAATTTTGTAGAGAATTTTTAAAGTTTGACAGAAGGTTTACATTGTATGTATTTGTATGCAAACCTTGAGACAAGTAACGTTGATTTAGAAATGTTATGGAATAGGATAGACATTGTTGAGAGAGAAATGGAACTAGAAACAAGTTTTAAAGGATGGTTTTGTAAATAAGATTAGATACTTTAGAGAAATAGAACTATGAAAGATGTGTTGTAGTAATATTTATGAGGGGTAATTTTAGATGATTAGTTTCAAGGTATTTATAGCATGGTGTGGTAAAAATTGATAGGTTAAGAAACGTTTATAATGTAATTAGGAAATAGTTTTTGATTGTGATAGTGTGAATTATAATATTTGTATTGTCTTACCCTTCACATGAGACTAAAAACAGAATAAAAGTTTTTAAAACACCTCTCAGTTGCCCCATCTCTGTGTCAGAAAAGAACTTAATCCGACAATATAGAAATACAGAGCTGCAGCAGTGTGCTTATACATTAGTGGGATAACAATAATAATAAAAACATCTGTCAAAACACTTGCAAAAATTAGGGCTAAAACAGCAGAGAAATACCTTGATTGCTGGGTTACTTTTTACCCCCGCCCCCAAAGCCAACATGAGTTTCAACGCCAAAAGTTCTTGGAAGGGCTACTGTGTGTGCAGAAAAAGAAGTCATTAATAGAGTTTTAATGCTCCTGTGAATGAGAGATGAGTGGTCACTGCCAGTCCTGGAGGGCTCAGCCAAGATTTGGCAGATCCTGAGGGTGGGTGTGAGAACTCCTCTGCTCATCCTGCCTTTGTTGGGCGCTCCCTAGGGAGGGAATCTGCTGCATCACCCGGCTCTGCCCTGCTGGCAGCAGCTCCCACATTCCAGTGAAAATGGCAATAAAACTAGCCCTGGCTGGAGGCTTCTGTGCACAGAAGAGGAGCTGGAACCCTTCATGGCATTTTTCTCGTGAGCAACAACAAATGCAGAATTATTTAAAATATTATTTTGCTAATTCTGTTCTAAATTCTGGTCTGATGTCAACACAAATTTTCCCCAGCTACAGGACTTGGGTTAATAGAGTCAAGTCGAGGTTTTGTTGGTTTTTTTCTTTTCAATTTTATGCCAAAATACACTGGTTCAGAGTATCTACAGACCACATTTATTTTAAATGTAAGATGTTTTTACAGTTTTATTTGTCCTTCCTTTTTTAGTTAGGTAACCAATAATAATGCCCATGCATGCATAATAGTGCACAGACACTGCTTTACTGTAGTCATAAAGAGTTTACTCTTCCTATAAATGCTTATAAAAATGTGGTATTTATTTGTGGGGTATTTTTTGGCTCAAAGCACACTCAGTATATTAAGAAAACCAGAACAGCTCAAAGACAATGATTTTTCAGTAGCTATCATGAAGTTTCAAAAGTAAGAGATCTAAAAGTCAGCATGTTTAGTTCCCCTTCAATAGGCAAGTTAAGAAGAATTTGCAAATGTGCAAAATGTTCTGGCCACTTCTGTTCCAGAATCTTTAGAAGTGGTTTCTTACAGTGTAAATTATCTTATGTTGAGTTAAAGACTCTAAGCAGAAGAGTTGCTAAGTATTTGATGTCATTAATCCTGCCTTTCCCAGAAAGAAATGCAAATTACTTCTTTGGTTTATTTTTTTCATTAGAGATAGAAGTCTGATTTCAGTTTGTGTAATGCAAAGTCATAAAATAATGAATGACAGTATCAACTTCCCTCAGTGAATGCAGTATCCTGATATATTTATCAAGCACAGAGCCGTGATCAGTCTTAAAAAGCCTATTAACTGCCTTCAAGTAGCTAAAGGATTTACTGCATTATAAGGGTTTCTAAGAATTCCCTACAGGAATTCTATTTTTCAAACAGGGTAAGCAATACACTGTAAAAAGTAGCAGAGGGATGTGTGTTTGTGTAGCTGATCTTTAGATGGAGAATATGTCTAACATGGACATGGCAGAACATCATATTCATCATGATATTAATTTAAATAAAAATATATTTGTATTTAAATTATATCTGTATCTAAATTATAGCTATATCAGTGTTGAAACCCTGTTAAGGAACACTTCAGTGTGAGATTCACTCTGCCTCCAAGACTTTGGATGTGTTAAATACCAGTAAACTTGAGCCTGCCATAATTTTCCAATTCATAGCACTTTGCCAAAAATCACCTATCTTCTGCTCCTTTGTTAGGGCAGCTAGATAACGTTATGGCCATTTTACTGTTTTTTATCCTGTAGCAAGTCAACAAAGAAAAGTAAAAATTCATAGAGGACAAATGGATGATCTCTTCCTCTTCTCTTCTCTTCTCTTCTCTTCTCTTCTCTTCTCTTCTCTTCTCTTCTCTTCTCTTCTCTTCTCTTCTCTTCTCTTCTCTTCTCTTTTCTTCTCTTCTCTTCTCTTCTCTTCTCTTCTCTTCTCTTCTCTTCTCTTCTCTTCTCTTCTCTTCTCTTCTCTTCTCTTCTTTCTTCCTCTTCCTCTTCTCATTTCCTTCTTCCACTCCTGTGCAGACATTTTCCAAATGCAAGCAAATTTGACAAATTCTTGTAAGGAGTGTGGATACTAACTTGAACAACAGTTGTTTAATGTTTCCCAACATCCAGAGTCCTTCCTGAGCTGCTGTAATTTAAGGGAAAGGGACTGACCTAAGGTACCACCCATAACTTCTACCCAGGTGTAGGGGTAGGCACAGACAGGGCTTATACAAGAGAAAACCCTGGGGGCTTTTGTTAGCTTTTTAATAATCTGACAAATTTCAGCTCTTTCCTGTATCCACATGAATGACAGATTTATGAAGCTGGCAGGAACCTAAATTCTTCCTGCATCCCTCAGCCACGCATCTGGCTCAAATGCCCTAAGACTGCACTGTGGATCTCCATGAAGGAAGCCAGTGCAAAAATTTATTCAATACACCCCAAACCCAACTTTTTTCATTTTTGTGTCATCAACAACTTGGATAAAATAGAAATTTGGATCATCCTTTTTTCTCTTTCAAAATTTTAAAAGGTGTTCTTCTGCAACATGTTGAGCATGTCTGCTAAAGCCCACAGGAAAGCCTAAAGTGTAAATAACTTGTCAGTTTTCTACAAGAGACAAATATGCCCCTTTTCTTTCCCCTGCACAAATAAATGCCTAAAACCAGTGGCAAATGAGAGCTGCAGAGCAAATCCTGACCATTAGGAAAGTGCCAGGTGAGAGCCCTGAGAGCCCCACGGGGCGGGGGTGAAGCAGACAGTGATTTTCCACTGTGAGCAGCCTGAGCAGCCTGCTGGCAATTCCTGTCACACAGCACAGAGTGAGGCAAGTCCCAGGCAGCATCCTGCATCTTAATGCTTTCCATTTCCTTTATTTCTATTCAATTTTATTTTTGTTAGCAGGATTAGGATCTCCAGCTACAGGGATGCCATATACTGAGCAGTGTAGGAAAATGGACTTTTTTTACCTCCGCATTTTTGTGTTTGTGTTTTACACTGTGGGTTTTTTTTTTTTTCCTATTTTTTTTCCTCTTTTAAGGCTGAAAGAGCACAAACATGATTTTGCTTCACAAGTTATCTCCCTAAGTGACAACCTAGTTGCTATCACTGCTGGGGGTGGGGGTTAAGGAAGTCTTTGACAAACCATCAGAAAACTCAGCTTGCTGCAAGACACGTTTTTGAGTGTTGAATCAATATTGTTGTGTTCTACTGAGGCCCATGAAGAAGGAAAGAGAGCATGCATAAGGAAGGTGGGGTTGTGTAGAGTTGCTGAATAAAAATAGCAAAAATAATATTTGGCAGAATAAAACTTTGTGGCTACTTTTGGTTTGATATTTGATTAGCAAAATAAAAGAAGCAAGTAAAAGAAGAAGCAAAAGGCAAAAAGCAGCCTAAGCATATACTCTTTTTTTTTTACTCTTTTTTTTTTTGAGGTAATAAGACCATTTATAGGGTTGAGATTTTACCCCCTTTTGAAATTAAATTCTAATTCAGGCAGTATTATAGATTTTATGCAGAGGGAAAAAATTCTGATATCTACCATGGACTGAATAAGTATATGGAGAGGAAGGTTGTTGGAAATAGCTTGCACCTCTCTAGATTTTTTCACAGAGCTGTGTTAAAGTATAATCACCCTAACCCCATTCTTAGGGTTTATAAAACCATTCTTACATTTATTTGAGTGTACCAGGATCTGATTTCACTTGTGCCCAGGATGATGCAGTAGCCTTTTCAAATAGGAAGAAAAAAGTGGAAACACAGAAACTGTTCTAAGTCTGATCAGAGGCAGAGGGGTGAAAACCCTGTGGACCACATTGCCATTGCTTTCATCTCAGTGGTCCTGATGATCAGAAAACAATTTTTTTTTTTAAAATTAAGAGTTTAGCTGATTACAGGACCATGGAAACTGAATATTTTCAGAAATACTAAATGAGCTTTCCATTCTACCTCTAGTAAGCAAAAGCAGCATCCTTCTTTTTTTAGAGATTTGCACTGCACCACATCTACAATTTCCAGGATGAACATTCCTATTTATTCATCTTTAGAACCTATTGCTATTGATACAAATAACAGTGTGAGCATGGAAACAAACTTCCCACCCTTGAACTTCCTACCAGCAGCACTTACACAACATCTCTTTTATTGAATACACTTTAAAGTCAGAACATCTTGAAAAGGGAAGTAGCTTCAAGGAAAGGAAGAGAATTAAGATCCCAAACTGAATGGAAAATACCCTCAGAAGTCTGCAACTAACAGAGCAAATTAGATGAGATGTTTAGATGTTGTATTACTGAGAAAATCATCAACTATCACTGCATGGACAACAAAGTTCTATGCACAGGGATCAATACCTGACCATAAACACAGAGTTTCAGGTTTGTCCTGTCACCCCAGGACAAGGTTGCACAGGAGGAGGATGAGGAGAATCTTTAGTTCTGATTAAATGCAGGGCAGGTAAGCACTTTAGCTAATGAGTAATTTAAACATGTGTGTGTTCCAAAAGGGCTAGGGAAAGGAAAGCTACAATAACATGAGCACTGAACCAATGAAATTAGATTGACACCCATATAAAAAATTGCAAAGCACATTAATGCTGTTGGTTTGTCTGAGCACCAAAACAGAGGAGGTGAGAGGAGGAGTTTGGCTATTTCATTTCATAGGGAAAGAATGAAGAAAGAAAACTTCTTATACATCTAGCATACAAAACCTCCTACATAACAACCTCTTACCTTGCTGTCTGTCAGCTTTTAAACTGACAATGTTGCTGTAACCAGTTAAAAGGGGTGGGTATGGTATTGCATTTTGAACCAGGGGATTATATCATTACCACTGCCATTTAAACCATGCATCAGAAAAAATGCTGCTCTAAAATGTCAATTATCTGAGTGGTTTTAGAAAGCATTACAAAAGGAAGGGACTTTGTGCACACATTTCAGGCATTTTCATATTGTCCTATAAGCATGCCTGGATTGCTACTGTAGACAATGATGATATATTTATTCTTTAACACATCACGTATTTGATTTAATACCTTCATTCATCGATGGGCATACCTTGATGATGTGATTAACAA
>VYZP01025640.1:0-11922 GCA_013400635.1 Hypocryptadius cinnamomeus
AGCCGCCCGCGCTCGGCCGCGCTCCGCCCGTGCCGCGCAAAGCCCGCACCGAGCCCGCGCAAAGCCCGCACCGAGCCCGCGCAAAACCCGCACCGCGCAAACCGCCCCGCACAGCCGCCCCAGCCCGCGCACCCCTGCTCCTCATGGCAACAGCCCCCTGCACAAACCGGGCTTTTTTGGTTTTGCGGTTTTTCGCTTTTTTTCTGTTCGTGTGTGCATAATTGCAGTGCGGAGTGAGGAGGCTCTGGCGTGCTGTCCTAGGTAACTTCCCCCTTAATGGAAAAAAACCAAAACCAAACCTAAAGACCTACTGAAAAGAAAATAAAAAATGCAACCACTTAAATATCTAAAAATAATATTTTGTTGCTTGTGCAAAAATACACTCCCAAGAACATCTGAGTAAATGCATGTATAGAATATGTAAGTTGCTGTAAAAGCAGCTTTTTGTTTGCGTGCGGGTCCGTATGAAACCCAAGATAATGTATCATGTTATGCTCAGATCTTTGTTTCAAGATACAGCCATGGGTAGATTTCACGATGGAACATCTTTTACCTCTCATTTCATCACTTCTAACTTTGCTGTTTTCAGCACATGCACGCTCAGAATTAAAATCCCATGATTATTACTTTTTCTAACTCTCTCTTTGCCTGTTAACAAGATCCTTTAAAAACCAAACTAAACTAAAATCTTTTTCGATCCCATGTGAATTTCTTACTCCGATGTTGGTAGCATCAGTGGCCAGTTCTGAACTTTTCTGGCAAGTACAAGGGCGAGCTGCTTGTCCGCCTGAGTTTGCAGCCAGACCCGCTGCTGCTGCCGAAGCACCGACCGAGGTGCAGGAAGGACTGAGCAAATGGTTACAAACGAGCACTGCTCCTCGGCTCCACATTTTTCTCTTCGCCTTAAATGCACTTTATTGCACCTTTCCCGCAGTTTGTTCTGAGGACAGCCACACTGATAATCCTTATCCAGCGCAGAGGAATTCCCCTCCTGGCTCTCAGATTGAAGCCGCGGCTGGCATTCTGCTACTCTGATATGTTGACTTGGATATTTTTTAATTATTCTTCCATATTATCTCTTGCTCGTGTTGCTGGTGCAGTTTACCTCCAACCACAGTCCGAGGCTGGGTAACAGTTGCTATAACATAGCTTCAGCATTTCCTATGCCTAGATTTTTAGGGCTGTGATTTCAGCAGAATACATGGTTTGTCGTTTCAGTGGGAGCTTTCAAACTGCGTGGCAGCCGTGAAAGTGAAGAATCCATGAGAGAAGCTGTGTGTATGTCTGTGTGTGGTGCTGGGGGTGTAGGATATGGGTAGATTCTTTAATACACTGAGAATATTATTTTTGATTTTTGGTTCTCTGAAAGATTTTTGTTCTGTTTTTTGATGATGGCTTGAACTATTCCTCAAACTGAAAGTAGTTGTTTTTCCTATATTTTGACAGGAGCCTCTAATAAATGGAAGTCCTTCCCAGTCTTTAGAAAATCAGTATTGAGTGCATGCTGAATAGCAAGAACAAACTATTTTTTAAGTTGTTCTGCATTGTGGAGTATCAGTGTTTTATATGTTCAAACCAGTGTGTGCAATTCCTCTCGACTGTTATGTTCACTGAAAACAATGAGGTCTTTGCTCAGGAATAGTCCTGGGTTTGTTAGGGAATCAGTGCAATGCTGGCCCTAATCAATAAATGAAGTTTGCTTGTGGCAGGACTAACACAGCCATTATATAAGAGGGAAATCCATTTAAGCACTTGATTATTTTCCTAAGGGTTTCATTTGCTGGTTTTCAGGCAGGATAGTGTCACTTAGAGCAAGTATTTAATCTTTTTTTCTCTAAAAAAAATCAAACTGCAAATGACACTGAAAACTTAGCACTGAACCTTGGTCTTACAGGATTAGTTCCCATCAACTTCACTGACTTCATTCACAGGAGTAAAGGCCACAGGAGAAATCCCACACAGGAAAACATATTCTTTGCCCTGGAAACCTTGTTATCTTATATGTTCCAGGTATGAACTGTTGGTTCATTCCTGATGCATGAACAGTGAATTCCTGCCTTTCTTACTCTGACAGGGTTTTGCCAGGGCAAATTTACTCCTGGCTTACACCATCTGTAACCTCAGTGGGAGCAAAATCCAGCCCTTTAGCTCTAATGGGAGCCTGTTTGATCTCGTCCTTTATTGCCAAGTGGTATCAGGAAGGGAGCTGAGCACAGAAACGTGACTACCACCGAGCTGCTATTTGTTGCACTGCATTATCTGTAGTATCCTTGTTATTCTAGAAACCTTTTTTTTTTCCCTGCCTGGAACATTTTGCTGCAGCAAATGAAGAAGGGGGGAAAAAATTGAAGAGACCTTCATTTGGTGGCATAGAAAATTTGCATAAAATATCGCTCTAAGCATTGAAGGATCTTATTACATAGGGTTTTGATGATAATCTTTGTTGAAATAATATTTAACACATGCTGCACTTTTAATTAAGTATCTGAATAATCTCAAATTAATACCAGAGGTTTAAAAATAAGTTTTCATTTTAGTGAACTGTAACATAATAGCAAGCTGCATGGCAACCCCTTCCTCTACCCTTTGATTTAATTAAATGCCCTTCTGTGTGCTTCTTCTCACTTCAGAAATGCACATAAAGAAATCAGACCCAGACGTTTTATTTAGAATTTTGCCACTTTTCCTTTTCCTTACGTCTTTGCTTATTAATTTGCCCTGCTTCCTCTTTGGCTTTGATTAAGGCGTTTCTTTGAGGATCAGCTCGTCTGGGGCTTTGCAAACTGCCCTGCATGTTTGAAAGGGGCAGTTGCAGTGTGTCACGCTGGTGTTGGGGTTTTGGTGATGGTGACACACAGGTCCCTGTCTGGAAGCAGCCAGCTGTGGCAGGAAAGTGCTGGGTCCTCTACTGCACATGTCTGTGTGTGCCATGGGGAGGATGCAGCTGGGTAAATCCTGGGGCAGCTCACACAGCACAGTGACACACTGGAGCGTGTTATGCTCCTGGAGTTTGATTATAAGGTGAAAAGGAGCTCAACAGTGCAATGGCTTCGGACAGCAATCAAACTGTTGCGATAAATCCAGGTTTATTCCATTTATTTTTTCGAATTAAAAAGGCCCGATCCAGCCAATTTGTTTGCCTTCCAGTAAGGCATGTTTGACAATCACTGCTTCATTATTTCTTAAGAAATTCCACTAAGCAAAGGAGGGGAAAACGGCCCTCGCTCAGATCCATGTCGGTGGAATTGTTTTGCTGGAGCCAGTTCGATGGGTGAGCGTGGGTGCGGGCTGGGGGGAGGCTGTTTACTGCTTTTATGGAAACATGCTCCAGTTTGGGAGAGTGAGGATGTGAAGCAGGCTGGCTTTGAAGGCTTTCTGTTAGATTTCTCCCTTTATCCCTTTCCATCTATCATTGTAAAGGAGACATATATAACCACCGCACTTTGTATATTAAGGGGGGCTGCCTGCTTTTTCCCTTTGCTGAGATAATGACGCTGAGGGTTGTTGACTGCTGTTATCTCTGATGACAGCCTTATCTGCATGGCTCTGATTCCTGCTCCCGGAGTCAGAGATATCCAGTCCTTCGGGAACTGACCACTGCTCCCACTGTGGCCAGGCAGGCTGGAAAGCAAATACTTAGGGGTGACAGAGTTCTTGATCAGATGTGCTGTTTACTATGTTCACCTCTCCCAAAATACTGAAGGGAATATTGAAGGGAAATAATGGGGGTGAGAAGAAATGAGAGCCTCAGAATCAGGTCAGATAAAACCCAAATGCCTCCAGCTCTCCCCAGACAGCCTCTGGTGGGGACAGTTTTGGTCCATGACCAATTGTTGAATGGTGTTGGTGTGGGGCTCGGCTTTTCTGCACCACAGAGACCCTGCACTAATGGACCTGGGGATAATAGTGACACAACAGAGGGACTGTTACACCCTCCTGGCTGTACCAAGTCAGAATCCAGGGGTTTATTTTAATTCCTCTAAACATAATAATCTGCAGTTAATTGGCTAACATTCACCATGCCTCCAGTGTGCACAGTACTGCCGTAGTTTGGCACGCCACAGTCCTGTCCCTCAGAGATCTCAAGCCAAATTTCAAATATTTGTGAATTTAGCCTCCTAATGGTCTTGAGAAATGCTCTAGTTTTACTGCTGCAGAAAGTGAAATACAGAGATAGTGTGTGCACTTGACTGGGATCCCCCAGCTGTGCGTGCAGTCAGCCATGAAACCCAGGTCTCCAAACACCTCCCTGGCACCCTGCTCATCAAACCCATCCAGTTGCCCAAGTTTTACCCTAACAACCCTTAAAAACAGACAACTGTTCCCATTTTCCAAAGCATGAGTTTGTGCAAACCCTGCTGTACTAAAAGTACCTTTCAGGGTGGAAAAACTCCTAATTAATTCCACCTTAAAGCAGCGCTAAGCAGGAGCTCATTGAGTAAACGGTGCAAGAGCCCAGAGATGCGCGGGTTTGAGTCAGAAAGCCCTGCCCCTGCTCTGCCTCATCTCCTCTGCAAGATCATCTGCCCTTTCTTAAATGCTTGGGGCTATTAGGAGTTCTTTCCCTCCCTGCCACGTTTTATAATACAAGTGTTTCAATCTGCACACTTAGACCAATTTGATCGATATATGATCCAGCCTGTCTGTACCCAGTGGCACCTCTGCTGTTGGTGCTCTGCCATCTGAGCTGCCCTGAGCAGCAATCTGAGGCTTCCAAGGTGAGCTACAAAGCCAGTGTTACTGAAACACACATTGCTGAAGTATGCTGATGCTTCCTCCCCACATTTAAAAAATGTGTTGTACTGAAAACTGCTGGCTGGGGGCAGGGAAGGAATACTGTGTTTGCCTTAGAAGTTTAAAGGGATGTTTATTTTTTCAGTGCTTCACAAGAAGGCAAAGCACTTTTTAGTACTAAAAACCAATTACTGATTAAAAAACAGAATTACTACTGAGAAAACAATTTCATTTAATTTTTAATTTTTGTTTCGCTTGAAAAGGAAGAAAAATATAACTCAAAACTTTTTATTCAAAAAGCATTTTTATGTGAAAAGCTGATTTTGTAATGTAAGGAGTTCTTTTATTCTCACACCCAGTATGGCTTTGTGCAATGTAATGTGTGACCACCCAGAGCTGCTTCTGCACTTTCCCCATGGCTAACGTGTGGAGCTGTTTTCCTGAGACATGCAAAACAGTACTGATCTACAAATATTCAACTAAGAATGTAAGAAATCTGTCTAGGATATTACTAAATCAGCAGAAATTTCAGTTGCAGACCACAGTTTGGAATATTCTTACACACACTGTTTGAAGAGGAGCTTAGACATTGATAACTTGTCTGTCTTTTCCCCTCCAGTGCTTCCAGCTGGTCTAATAAAAGGGAAAACCTCACCCTGTGGATTTTGCTTTGCTGTTGAATGTGAGGATGAAATATGTCAAGTGAATAACACTTATTTTCCAAAGCTATAAGGGACTGAAAGGGGTTAGGATGGGATCTCACTGTGGTAAAATTGGGATTATGGGCTTGGATATAACATTACCTTTTCCCTGGGTCTGTCTAGGGCTCTGACTCAAACCTGCTGGTTCAAGGGCTTCAGAGACAGAGCCCAGGAGGGGCCCTGGACACTGAGGTGCTGGCTGCTGGCTCCTGCTTACGTCACCAAGGCACATCCTCCCACATCAGTCCCATCAGCTGTGCCAGAGTCACCGGCAGCAGAGCTGCACAGCAGTGCCTGAGCTGAGCTACCTGTAAGTAGTGCAAAGCCCTGTGCTAAAGCCAGACATCATCTCTGCTGGGATTTTAACCTGAGCTCACAGACAGAACAGTAATTTGATCGTTCAAGCACACCGTTACGCAGCCCCGGTGATGATAAGGGTGGTTCAATTCCAGCATTTGCAGGATGGAAACTTTCTCCCTGATGGTTTCTGTGTTGTGATTCCCCCACCCAGCACATGCCATCCTCAACCACAAATGTGCTCATTTTCCTCTATCATTTCCAGCCACCCAGCACAGCAGCACTGTGTCTCCTCTCCCACACTGCAGCCCCGCCACGGGAGGACATCCCTGTGCATTCAGGATCACGGTGGGAGCAGGTTTTGTGTGTTGGCAGGGCTTATCTGCAGCTGTGGGAATGCCAGCAGCCCCCATCTCCTGAGCATTAATTACACAGCCCTCTGTGCTCCTCTGCTCCCAGGTGGAAAATGGAGATACCCTTCTTAATCCACACCATCACTTCAGTTCACCGTGGCTCCTGCATCCACAGAGGGGAGGCATTGGAGGAGTGACAAAGATGATTAATAAGGAGGTTATTAACAAATGCTATGGGTCAAATTCCACACCAGTTCCCAAGTTTGTGCTTGACACGGAGGTCACTGTCGCGAACAACTCCCCATGTGGCTGGGAGCTGGACTTGACTTTTGGATGTGAAGCCAGGATAGACAAAATTTAGGTTAAATAGATTTGACCTGCACCTGATAGGAATGTTTCTGAGGGAGTGAGGTGCTTTCTGTGGTATTACTGGAATGTAAAACTATCTCCCAGGTGTGTTATGAGTGGTCACATGGACTGGTGTAGTTGTTTTGCAACCTTGTTTATCTAAACTTTTGGTATTTGAGGGGCTGCTGACAAACAAAACTTGTGAATCTCTCATGGCTTGGGCAGACAGCAAGCTGTATACTTGCTGTGGGGGAAAAGCACTGCTCTTCTGGAGTGTGGTTTCCATTTAAACATTCGGAGAGCTCCTAGCTCTGGCCTGCCTGTGTTTATCTGTGCCAAGTGTGAATGGGAATTGGAAAAGAAGAAAGAGAGAATGGCTGCGTTTTAAAAAGCTAATTTAGAAGCAGACGCAGTCTTCTGTAAAGATGATTCTGATTGTCCAGAGCTCTTTTAAAGGAACAAGGTTAAATGCATTTTATTGAGAATATAGGATTAGACACACGCACAAAATGAACAACATCATCTTTATTTATTTCATACTTGCACAGCTAAGAGTATAAGCTAGTCAATTCCTGATGATTCAGGAATGCAAGGGGATTTTCTGTATTGTTTTTTTATTTCATAAAGCTCTTTATCTCTGGCTTTGTATATTAGCTGCTTCTACGCTGCCAGCAGTGCAGCGCACTCCCCCTGACCACTATCCTTCTGTAACCAAAGGGGGAAAACAGGCATTGACTGGAAACAGGGAATCCATGGAAGCTACAGGTAAAATCCTTGTGAGTCCATTCCCACATGCCCTGATTTAACAGTATAAACTACCTCACATGGGAAAGGCTGGTTCTCACACTGCTCTTCCACACAAGATGATCGAGGGTTTAAAACAACCCTATGAAGCAGTATAATCACAGTATTATTTACAAAGTGCTGATGTTTTGGCAAATAACATGAGCAGAGCTAGTTCAGATTGACTGCAGTCTGTGTTCAAAGCCATGTCTGGAGCAGAACTGCCTTTTCTTGTATATTTTTACTCTGTGATTTTTATTTTGGCTGCATCTGTTCACTGCCATTGTAAAATGACGGCATAATAATTTAAAGAAAAAGCATGGGGAAGTGGGAGTTTCTTCTTTGTCAGCTTTATACTCAGGGAAACTGAGGCACAGGGAGGTCCTGGAGGTTTGTGAATGAAGAAAGCCTGTGAAGCAGTGGAGGATTTGGAAAGAGGATCCAGGGTTCCCACATCATGGCACTGGCAGATGTTCCCTGTGCACAAGGATAATGAGAGCAGCCCAAAAGTTATTCACTTGACGGAGTTTGCCCACACACAGGAGGTAAGGGCAGGAAGAGAGTGTGCCTCATGAGTTTAAGGTTTTGTAGCTAGGTCTCTGATGGAGCAGGATGCTATGGACATGGATCATTTCTCAGAAAAAAAAACTGTTAGAAGCAACTCACCTTAAAACTCCTTTTGGATGAGCACAGCCAAAAACTTCAAGGGCTCTTCATGTAGACTCTTGACAAAGAGAACTCTAGTCTCAACTACACATCAGTGTCCCATCAGTGGAATCTCTTCCAAAGAAAAAAGAAAAGAAAAGAAAAGAAAAGAAAAGAAAAGAAAAGAAAAGAAAAGAAAAGAAAAGAAAAGAAAAGAAAAGAAAAGAAAAGAAAAGAAAAGAAAAGAAAAGAAAAGAAAAGAAAAGAAAAGAAAAGAAAAGNGAAGAAGATTTAAAAATTATTATATTAATTCCAGCTTTTCATAGACTGTCTGCCTTGTCTCAGCTGTCTGGCTTTACCCTCCCACCCTCATTTTGGTAGTGTCATCTCTCTAGATCCTATCTTACCTTTCTGGAGCAAACACAGGCTCTTGCTTATGTAGATGGAGCCAGGATCTGTGCTGCAGAGGAGCAGCGTGTCACTGTGTGAGTTCAAATAAGCTTGTTGAGTCATGCCAGCTGAGGATCCTGCTGCTTGGATTTATTGCTGAGAAAAGACCAAAAGTGAATGCCCAGCACAAGGGAGGTTTTGCCTTATGTGCCTCATAGGCTTAATTAATATACAGATTTTTGTTCACTGCTAGTTTTAAAACCAAAATCACTAACAGACAAATTATGCAAAGGACAAGGGCAGAAACGCTGTATTCATGGCTTTTTACTGTCTATATAGCACTGAAGTTGGGTAGAGCACTCTAAGGCATTTAACAGACATGATGGCATGAAATGCTGAATATAATTAAGCCAGATGGAGCTTTGTTGTAGATTTGAGTGGAGTCACGACTGCCCTTTCCCAAGAAGTTCCTGGTTTAAGGGTCACTCTTGCCTTGAACAGAGCTTCAGCAGGCAACAGAACTTGGATCTCCTGGGCAAAGTCTTGGCTGAGATGGTGAGCATGAGCCCTAAGCACGGCAGGGCTGTGCTGGCTGGGGTGCCTCTCTTTAGCAAGGGCGTGTCCCAATGGACCTGTGACTACTCACACATGCTGGTTAAACACTTGCTCTTCCTGCTGTTGCAAATGTCATAACAAAAATAGCCTTCAACAAGCTGGACCTAAATTTTCTGTACATTCCTATGTATTACGTTGTTCCAGGCTTAATCCTGGCAGTGAATATTCCAGAATTCCTGTTCAGAAGAGAGTAGTGTACATCCCTTTGCAAATCCTTGGTTTGAGTCACTAAAAATGTGTTATATTCTTGCTGTGGTGCTAGCCAAGATTTAGAGGTTGCAATCCAACTTTCAGGCAAATCAATGACCTTGGATTGCAAGCAAGAAGGTTTTTAAAAGGCTGATTTAATTGCTGGTGGTTCTTACCTGCTTTCTGTGTTTGAAACCATAAGGGTACTTTAAAAACTACATTCTCATCCTTTTCCCAAAGCAATAAAGGCTAGATACTCTTTTTGCCTGTTGAAAAATGTGTGATAATTTGTAGTGCTCACCTTGAGACACCTGAGTGGGAAAACTACTCTTCTGAATGTTTTCATGTTCCTCTGAAAGGACCATTTGGAGACCAACCTCCCAAAGTTAGTTACCCAGGTTACAGTTCATGTGACAACCCCTCATCTCTGGTTTCATTTGTTACCTCTGAGAGCTGAAGCTGAAGCTTCAGGAAAAAACCTTGTGTAGGTACAAGCTCACTGTGAGCTTGTGGTCTCAAGCCAGCTACGAAAATCTGAGTGGAAGATAAGGCCCAGCAAAGCTGTTTCCCACAACATGGAAAATATAGCTGCAAGTGTTCTAGGACTGCAAATTTGGAATTTTTTCCTCTACTCCTTTTGACTGCATTTTTATCCCTGTCTGGTTCCTCTGTCTGTTTACACCAGTATATTTCACTGGGACTTACAGTTTGTGCCGAGTAGATTTGACATCAGTGAATGATCAACCCTTCCCAGACAACTGAGAGGGAGTTCTACTTATCCAGGTAAGAAACTGTTTCCTGTGCCCATGTCATCCCTGATCACAGCTAAGCAGCACACCAGTAGCCACAGTGCAAATGAGAATTGGAAATGGCCACCAACGAATTTCAAGGAATCCCAGTCCACCTCGAGATGTTCCATAGCCATAAAAGTTGGTGAGAGTGGTTGTGCAGATTTTTCCAAGTAACAAACAATAGGATAAGAAACAGCCTCAGGTTGCAGCAGGGGAGGTACAATGGGATTGGATTTTAGGAAGAAATCATCAACTGGGCTGTCAAGCACTGGAACAAGCTGCCCAGGGCAGTGGTGGAACCACCACCCTTGGAGGAATTTAGAAGACATGTAGAGGTGGCACAGAGGGACATGGGTTAGTGGACTTGGCAGTGCTGGGTAAACAGCTGAGCTCTAGGTTCTGAAAAGACTTTTCCATCCTAAGCAATTCTATGGCGCTGTATCTCTGACATACCCCACTCCATTTGTTCTTTTGCATCTCCAGCTTTATCTGCTGCAGTCTCATCTCATGTTCAGCCAGAGCTGGGAGGGAAGTAATGGTAAAGTTTCACAGTGCTCAAATTGCTCCTCATTTAACATCTATGTAATATTTATTTTTGTTTTTCCCTTCCAGAATTGAAAGGCCTTTTCATGGAGTGCAGTGACCTGCCCTGGAGGGCTCTCCCTGGCCTGTGGTTTCATACTCTGCAGTCTCATCCAAGACAACTGCATTTGGGATTTCTCTTCCAGCCTATTTCCCACAGAGTAATTTGGAGCAGGTACATTTCTGTAGTGCAGGACTGAGGAGAGCACTGCACTACAAACCATGGGAAGGTGTCCTGTGCAAAGACTGCCCTTACACAAGAACATACGTGAATAATAGGAAATTGTTTGGTTGTGGGATACAGTTGGGATTCATTGTCACTGCGAGGACTGGAGAGCATCGCCTTGGTTTGGTGGTGCAGGTCCAGGCTCTACCTCAGGACTCTGCTCTTGCCTCTGTCCCTGTGGCATGGGCACACCTCTGCTGTCCCCTGCAGCAAAGAGGTCGGCATCGGGATGAATCGCAACGTAGGGGAAAGCTTGTAAACCCTGCTTGGTGGTTTGAGGCTAGCAGGAAGAGAGCAGAGCAGCGGGGCATTAACTGAGGGGCTTTAGAGGATTGGGAAGGAGCTGAAAGGCGAGGATTTGGTGGCACTTCCTCTGGGCAAGGAGCGCTCAGTTCTCGCACAGCCCTATTGTGTGGGGAGGATAAAGCGGGGTGGCTGCAGGGACCCGGGCTCGGGGTGCGGCCTGCGCCAGCCCAGGAGCCCGGGCCCAGCGGGTCTTGCTAGCCCAGCAGCCCGGGCCCAGCGGGTCTCGCCGGCCCAGGGGCCCAGCCCCAGCGGGGATCACCAGCCAAGGAGCCTGGGCCAGCGGGGCTCACCAGCCAAGGAGCCCAGGCCCAGCGGGGCTCGCCGGCCTAGGGACCCAGCCCCAGCGGGGATCACCAGCCTCAGCAGCCGGCCCCGCTGCCTCCCGGGCCACCCGGCACACGGCCCTGCTCACTTTGAAGCCCCTGGTGCTGCAGAGGAGTGCTTTCTCTGGCTCTTGTTTGCTGATGATCCCTAAATTAAGAAATGCAAATCTATTCAGGGCAGATTCCTTTTCCAAAGGCAACTTGCCTCAGTTGCTAATTCCCTGCACGGCTTCTATACAGACCCCTCGCAAACACCTGCAGCTTTTTTTTTCTCCTTCCTCTCCCCCTTTTTCCAGGGAGCGGGTGGCAATGGGGAGTTTATTGAAAATCTTTGTTTTCTCTGATGCAGTGAAACTTGCTTTGCTCTTTTGCCACCTTTTCTTTCCCCTTTTCACAAAATAAATACAGCTGATCCATCTCCAGCCTCTCTGCACGTGCCAGAAGAATAAATCGCCCGCCTCACCCCCAGCCCCCTCCTTTAATTCTTTCCCCTGCTGCTGTGTTTGCTTATTCTCACTGCAGCTGTAGTGCTGGTCGCAAGCGTGAGTTGACCTATTGCTGGTTTGTTTGGCACTGGCTCTGCAGAGCCATCCCCCCAAAAAAGACTTCAAAATCAACTGTTAGCGCCCTCACTAGGCT
>VYZP01025640.1:11954-51739 GCA_013400635.1 Hypocryptadius cinnamomeus
TCTTTTTTTTTTTTTTTTTTTTTGCTCCTCCGTCTTTTATTATCACAGCACTTGCCTTTTGTTGCCAGTGCAAATACAAATACGCACACACACCACACACAGGCGTGCAAGCACTGGGGAGTGAGGAGAGTGAAGCCCCTGAAATATTGCACTGTCCAAAGTCCACGGGTTAAAACAAACATCAACACTGCGTCAAATAGTTTGCCCTAAGAGTCTTTTGTTATGAAGATAAGCTTGTTATCTCTTTCATTCAGATTTTAATCTGACAGGTCATTTGCATACTGCCAGCCGACTTCAGGGTGTGCATTAGATCCACTTTGCATTTAAATCCTCTGTCAGTCAGGCAAATAAAAAAGGGGGGAGTTGGGGGGGGATAGAATAGCAAAGAACCCCTTTCAGATACTCCCGGTTATTGCTACTACTTTTTGTGCTGATTGTTGGTGCAGAAAAGTTGTCCTGGGTGTTGAGGCTCTGTATGTTTTTGGGTAGCCAGGATGCCATGAGCTGCATCATTGAGGTCTTGCAAAAGATCCCATTGTGACCCCAGGGCCCCTTCCTCACCCAAATCCCTCTTCAAACCTTGCTAGGCAGACTCTTTCCCCACACTGACCTCTGTTGCCCGGTAAAACCTAGACCCTGCCCTCAGTCAAGTTAAGCCTGTCCTGGGCTTGCATGAGAAGGGATTAAGCCCTTGGGAATAACAGGACAAGGAACAATGCCACAATGCAGTTAACAAGACACCTATTTAGCAACTTTCATGTAAATATGCCTCTTCCCTTAGTTATTCTACTTGTCTTACATGTCTCTCTATATTTTTATTTCTTCTCCACGTGAAGTCTGATCCTGCATCCTTAATCCTGAAGCTCCATCACATGTGCTGGAGGGATTCTAGGGACAAGGCTGCTCTTACAGGTGATAGGAATTCATTGTGTGACTGTGAAAGACAAAAGTCACCCTATGGTGCAAGTGCAGGTTGGTGGGGTTGTGTTGCTCTGTGGGCACTGAGAGCTACAGCACTTTCTGGTGTCTGGAAAGTACCAGGCACAAAACCCCCAAAAAACCAATGAAAAAACCCCACAACACTTGTTGAAGGTGTTATCAAAATGCATGAGTGCTGAGGATCTGTGGTTCTTGCCACCACATTTTTCTGTAACAGCACAAGCCAGGAATTTCAGCTTCTGGATCTGATTCCTCTTCTGTCTATGCTTGGACAAATTGGAGACGCTCACTTTTCTCTTCCTGAGACCAGCCCAAATAGCGTCAAGACTCCTTCGTTTCTTGGCGATCCAAGCACAGATTCCAGCCTACCCTGGTTTGGCTGTCCCCATCATCTGGCCATGGACCACCAGGTCCTGCCAGCTCTTGCCAGCACCTCCTCTGAGATGCTGAAACAATGAACTGTGGACAAGATCAAACCTGGTGCAATTCTTGTCCTGTGCATCGACGTGTAACTGCAGCTCTGCTGAAGACCACAGAAATCATCCTGGGGTAAGTGAAAGGTAAAACTATGACTCTCCTTCCTGAAATACAATGGAGAGCCCGTGAGACAAGGCCACAGTCCCCCTACAGAGAGGGATGGAGTTCCTAGGGATTGTGTCCCAAACCACAGCAAGCAGAGCTATAGAAGAACTTTTCCTTCAGCCCCAATGGGGTTAAAGATTGAATCTGATTAAATTAGTGTATCCAAAAGAGAGGAGTGAATAGTTGCAGGGCATTTATTCAGCTCTAATATGACAAGTTCAATTCTTCTGTTCAGACCCAGTAATTTGCTTACATATATTAATTATTTGAAATAATTCTCTAAATAACATCTAAGAATAATTCAGGCAATATATCTTGATAATGAACGTATTACTAGTGAATGGTTGAAATCTCAGCTGTGCTGGTGACTTTGGCTTAGGTGAACGTTCACACGGCATTGTTTCTTCTCTGAAATACTGGTACGTGACTTTCAGAACCAGATTCTGGTCTGAATTGCTGTGTTTATGAGGTTTCTATTATTTGCCATTTCAGTAAATGTTCCTGCCATTGTTAGAATATTATTGGTAAACAAACATAAAAGCATGTGAATGCAGGCAGACCAAATTTGAACCATTTATTTGAAATGATGGTGGGGAAAGGTTTGAGATATGTAACCACCTCCAACTTTAAAGGAAGTTGGTGGGAGAAGGGTTTCTCTTCACAGCTGATATCTGCTTCACTCTTTTCCAACTTCTTGTAAGGACTTCTCAGGGCAACCCAGAGCAGCAAACATTTCCAAGCAAAGTCCCACATAATGTCACATAATGGAAAACCAGGAGCGTTCCCAGTCTTCCGGCACTCTGGGATAGGAGCGTTCCCAGTCTTCTGGCACTCTGGGATAGGAGTGTTCCCAGTCTTCTGGCACTCTGGGATAGGCTTCTCCATGGTGTTTGCATGGGGCCATCGTGTCCCTGCTCGTGGTGTGTGGTACAGGCAGGACAGAAGTGTGCTGTTCCTGCTGTGGCTGCTGTTTCTGGAGACAACTGGGACAAGGTGATTGAGATATCCAGTCTGTGCTGGGGCTCTCAGGCAAGGGAGCTGTGCCCTCAGTTGTTTATCATCCAGCAGCACTGCCAGTATTACTGGGACTGAGGCAGCCCAGAGCGGTGTCCAGCGCTGCTGGCTGAGCAAAGAGTGTGTCTTTTGTGACAAGGAGTGGCAGCAGAGCCATCCCCAGCCAGCAGCAGGGAGAGCTGGCTGGGCACTGCGGATTGACCATGCTGCCAGAGCAGGGCCAGCCCTGCTCCACACCCTGCTCCAGTCAGCCAGCACTCTACACTCACAGGCACAGGAGCATTGGAGTTTGGGTGGGAGTTTCTGTCCAAAATCTGGGCTGTTTGGCCAAGGATGGAGTGAAAAGGAAAGGCAGAGACACCCGTATATAAATAGGGAAGAGCTCCTTCTGCAATCCAGTTTCCAAATCGTGCCCTAAAATTGACAACACTTAAGACCCCTAGACTAAGGGGAATGAATGCAAAATGAGAGCTCTGCAAAATCCCTTGGTTCGAGGCCAGCTCTCTTGCTTTGCTTTGCTGCTCCTTGGCATCAGTCTTTCAGCCAAGTAAGCAAGTCAATGGCTAGCTGTATTGCCAAAAAAAAAAAATCTTCCTAGCTGTTTTCCATATAGCTAATAAGAATGCAAATGTGCTCGCTTTCCAGGCTTGCTTGCAGCCTCTGCTGCTTCCTTTCTGTGGATGGTACCTAAGTGTCCTTCCTTTAGCCATGTGATCTAAGTACATCACACTGGCTGGTGGGGTTGTCCTTGTGTTGCCAATGAGAAATGGAGTGTTTTGAGTGGAATGACAAAGTAGGAAGCAGAGCCTCTCAAGCACCTGCTGTGCACTATCCTTCCACATGCTGTCCCTGGAGGGTTAAAGAAAGACCTGTTTAGAATAAAAAAGGCAGACAAGAAGGTCTGTCTTTGTAAGTTAGATATCACATCAGAGCCAAAGTCACATGATATATGGACTTCAGTGAGCCCACGGTTGGGCACTGTAGAGTGTCTTTGCTGGGCTCTCCTTGGGAGTTTTCCTTCTTCTCATGAGTAGTTTCTTCCATACTTACAGAAGTGTTGTTTTTCTAATCCCCCATCAAAAGGTTTCTCATTGGGTTTGCAATGTGATACCACTTAGAGCTGTGATCCCTTCAGAAATGGAGTAGTGATTCTGTTTGTACCTTTCACTGTGCTTCTCTATTGAAGAACAGAGCCTCTCTTGACCAAAATCTCTTGTCACACATTGTAAAATCAGCTCTGGGTGCTTTTCAGCTACCCGAGCCTGGACGGAGTCCAGGCAGTGTCCCAAGCCCTGTTTTTCAGGGACATGTCTCTTGCCTGGCTCCCTTTCTGGGGATGTTGGATCAGAGATGAGAGCTCAGTAGCCTGTGGGCATTGTTGCATCGTCTGACCAGCACTCTGGACTCTTCAGCAACCGTGGGGACAATTCAATAAAGGGACATAACATCTGCATAGGAATTTTTTCCACACAGACACACACACTTCATCCCTAGACAATGCAGGAACGCTGCAAAGTGAGGCAAAGCTGTCGCCTCCTGAGCATTGCCCTTTTCTCATCTCTCCCGTCTGGTGTATGTCTCCAGATTTGCCTCCAGTCTTTAACAGAGCTCAGGTTCCTCTGGTTGAGCCTCCCACTCTGGCCACCAAAGGGCTTCCTCTGCTCTGAGAACAAGTCCCTTTTAAAAGCAGCCTGACATCTTTCCTTTGTTCCTAGCTTTCCACTAGGATTTTCCATGATGCAATCCCGTATGGGGTTACTGGCAAAGAGCTGTTAAAAGTCAGTAGCTGTGCCTGGAGCAAACCCATTGTTCTGCCAGCACAGAGCCCTTCAATGCCGCTGACTCCTGCATGGCCTTGCTCCTGCCCCCCAGCCCCACCGGCGGGAGGGACGTCCAAATCCAGGAGGGAAACAGACATAAATGCCAGGCACAGCACAAAGAACAAGGGTTGATAAAACACAGCCACGGCCCCTGACCATCACTCTGTCTGTGGCTGGGGACTGGGCTCAGACTCACCAGATGCATCTCACTTTTCCTGGGGAAGTTCACAGGCTGCTGCTCCAGTGTAGAAGGGTTATTTTGGAGTGGAAAGTGAGAAGCTGTAGCTTTTATCCTTTTGGAGGAGCAATTTACAAGGAAAACAATGCAGGATTCTCTGGAATAAGGAGTATTAGCTGCATCATCTTTTAAAAATAATTTAGCCAAGTGAATGTTGGCTGGGGATTAGCACCCTTGCAGGCGCTTGGGTTGCAATGAAGGGATGTTTGCTGAGATTTATTGATGTTGGGGATTGTTCCAAATGCATAGGTGACATCTAATGCCAAAGCAGATCTCTGGCTTGCTAATGAGATAAGTCAAAGGCTCTGCAAAGTTTTCAGCAGCATAGTCATTAACCCCAAGACTGCAATATCCTTTGTGTTTTTCCAGCATGTTCTGCCAAGATTTCGCCTTAAGCAGAGAAAAGATGAAAACTAGAGTGTCTTACAGCTGAAAACTGCTGTCTTCTGTGTTGTTCCCTGAGACAGAGAAGAGCCTGTGTATAATCACCACTGAGCAGGGAAGCATTCCTACTGTCCAGCACAGTCATTTTCTTTGGTGTTGGACAAGTGGAAAAAGGAAAAAAGGCACTGAGAATGGTACTGTCTGGGGAGTTGCAATCTTACATCCCCCATCCTCCTCTGCTTTTGGTGCTCAGATTTATGGGGCTCCCAAACTCAAGTTTCAGAAGGGCTTTCTAGGTAGTTACATCAGATACTTCAATTTCATCCAAGCAGGTCTTGTTATGGGAATTACTTTTTGTGGTAGTAATGAGGTTTTCATCTCTACCCTTTACTAGGGCTTGCATACTTGAAATGGAGACAGGCTGCAGTTGAATTCTGGTAGAAACTGACCAAGACTGATGATTGGAAAAATCCCTCAGCTAAGATATTTGTAGGAAATAAACCAATGCTGTTTTAGCGACGCTGAAATGTCTAGTGACTTCACTTTGATGTGCCTATGCTATTGTGTCGGATGGACTTCAGCTTCTATATTCTGTCCTCTCCTGCAAAACTTGAGACATTTATTCCTAGAAACTTCCTTCAGTTTTATTTAAATTAATTTTTAAAGGTACCTCTCTCATAAAAAGAAAAAAGTTTAAAGTTAAACCACTGCTTTTGTTCTGCTCCAAATTCTTTTAAAATGCCAAATACATCAAAATGAAAACCAACATGATTTGGATGTTTGAAGCAAAATTCTTGTTTCCTTTTATTCTCCGTAGTTTCTTGGTGAGGAATTACTTCCACTTGGGACATTTAGACAATGATTTTCAGAGTTAAGGGATAAAAAGAGAACAATCCAGGGTCATAGATGTGTCAGTATCATGGCTAGGTGCTCTGGGACTTCTTCCTGTATTTCACTTGGAGAGTTGAAAAAACCAAGGCAGTGACTCAGTGGTAAGCTAATGAATTACATCCAGCCTTCAAGGAAGAAAACCAAATAGTTGTGATGATAAGATAACACGTGCTATGTTATTGTTAGAAATATGTTTCAGTCTCATGTGTATGCTGAATAAACAGCTTTGGTCTCCTTGCAATGAGAGAAACATTTTGTATCACTCCTTGTACCAAGACTCTCCTGACCACTCCTGGGGAAGTGATTCCAGTGTGATCAGTGCTATTTCAAAAACTGGTTGTGGTTGATTCACTTGACAGAGCCATTCTTCACATCCTTTCTTTAGTGTCCAAAATGAGCAGCTCACCTGCCCTTCCAGCCCTCTGGAAGAGGAAAAGCCATCCCCAAAATTGTGATTGTTCCCATGGTCCCCCTATTGTGCCACTTCAGACGGTGCCCAGCTTTGCTTGTGCCCAGGTCCAGCTTCAGATTTTACAGGATTGCTGTTCTCAAAATACACATTGGCTGTGCCAAGAATGAGTCAGACAGATGCTGTTAGTGCTGCACTGGGTGGTGCAAGTTTGCCCTTACTCATGGGAGTCCATGAGGAATTAAAGGATGAAAATTGTAATTAATGCCAATCAGCATGAGTTAATGGAAAATAGAATGGGATGCCTCTCTTTAGTTTAGTTGATAAAAGTGATAGTAACATACAAGACTTCTGTGAGACATTTGACTGGGTACCACATGACATTTTGATTAAGGATCTAGAGCAGTATAAAATCAAGAGGGTGTGCATTAAATGGATTAAAACCTGGCTCCCTGACAAGTCTCCAAATGTAACTGTAAATCATCTGCCAGCTGTGTTTGTAGCAAAGTCCCTCCAGTATTCTTGGTTTTAATATCTTTATCAATGACATGGAAGAAAACGTAAAATCACCACTGATGTAGTCTCTTGATGGTGTGATGAGAGGGAAACAGTAAATAATGGAGAGGGGAGGTCACTGATAGGGAGGAATACAGAGTGCTTGGGGAGCCAGGCTCAAGCAAACAACAAATATGGTGATGCAGGTGAATGCAAGAACAAAGAATAAAAGCTGTGTTTATAAGACAGTGAACTCCAGGAAGAAGGACCCTGAAGAAGCTTTTGGGAAGCTTTTTTTTGGAAAAGCTTCTTCACCAGCCAAAATCAGTTGACTGGATGGTCTTGGTGCTGAGCTGTAACTGAGCAGGAGGACAATTGGAGGTAGAAAGAGCATAGAGTGTCTCTAATTTATTTCCTCCTGATGGCAGTGCTGCTGTGGTGAGTAAAAGCATCAGAATGCTGGAGAGGGTTCAGGAAAGAGACAGGAAAATTTTGGAAAGGTAGAAAAGCCCCAAGTGACTCTGTTTGCTAAGCCACCAGAGCAAAACTGAAGATAGAGTAGGTCCCAGTTTGCAGATGTGGGGAGTGAAGTAAGTACTAGGATATTATTTTTTTTTCTGCAGTAGACCACTGCACAGCAACTGAAAGCTGAGTGTGAAGGCAGTCAGATGGGAAAAAGGCTTCAAGGAGTCAGCTTAATCAGAAATTAATTTCTGTTGTCTGGGATCTTTGTCCAGGCTCAGCAACTCATGGCATACCTGAATGCAGGACCAGAATCTCAGCCAGATTAAACCAGCACTGCTACACTGGCATAGCCAGATTGGTGACTGACACCTGCACATAAGTAACAGCTGAAGCCCTACTTATGTTGACGTCTGTACCAAAAGGGCTGAGGTCTTGGGGGACGTAGAACTTGTGAGTTCTTAGGCACCTTTATATCCTGGTCTATACACAAATGTGGGAAAAACACTGAAGTATTTTTAAACAAATGTAGTGCAAGTTCTTGGATAGGCATCTCAAAATTGATTTAAAACTACTGGTGATGCTGGTTGTAACTCCAAATCTTTAGATAGGTGTTCACAAAGTAAGCAGCTGTGATAGCTGAAATGTTACCATACCCACGACCAACTGGCTCTTGTCCACCTCAGCTTGAAAAGATTATATCCAGCAGTGGGTTTGTGGGGTGGCAGCCTCTCTAGGGACGTGCCAATGAGCATCTTGTGGTTAAACTGTCAGCTAGCTCAGGAAGGCCTGGAGGACAAGGACGTCCATCATAACCTGTATTCACAGCATGAACCAACATCTAGGACCGATTTAAGTGTAGTTGCACTGGTGTTGCTATGTATTTAAGTTGTTTGCTAAATAAGATCTAAGGCAGTTCAAGTTTCATTGAGCAGAACAAGCTAATTCCAGGGATGGCTTTACTGCAGCTTGAAGGTAGCTTAGGCTGATGCAGTTTATTTTGCAGGATCAGGCTAGGAGAGTGCATTGACAAGTGGCAGATCAGTCACTGCCAACTGTTTATATCCTGTGAGCAGAAGAATGCCCCAGGCAGATTCATTTTGGTGTTTTATGCCAACACAATGAAGTCGCAGGGAGCCTACAACTGACATAATTTACACACCATGGAGTCAGAAGACCAATGAACACTGAATCCAAGAGGGACCTATTTTAACTTACATTTGCTTACAAGGCTTTGGGGAACAAATTCATGTTTTGGCTAACCCATCTAGCTGGGCACTGCATCCAAAAGGGGCAGCACCGCTCTTCTGCTTCCCGCCTCACCTTGTCTCTTGAGGAGCTGGATTTACTTGCTGCTTGTGCAGGCTCTGTTTTGGTGAGCTGGTTTCAAATGTGATCCAATCTGCTCCAAAAAAATGCAGCTTTCAGAGTGGCTTCCCAGTCACTACAGTCCAAAAGAGCAGGTGGCCCCCTTCAGTTAGAAGGAATGAAGCCTATTCAATAACAGTTGATTTTCTGATTTGGACTCTTTGAGATGGGCATTGCATTATCTTAAATCCCTCTTCACAACAGCAAAGCAAGTTAGCAGCATATTCTAATGAGACAAATTGTGCAAGAAAGTGGTCTGCAAGCATAGTGACCAGGTTGCACAGGGGCAGAGTTAGTGGGCTAAGCAAAGAAGGAAAGTCTAGACTGAAATAACACACGGTACTGTGCAGGTTGAAAAGCTACAGTGAGAGGCACAGCTGCAATTCACATATCTGTGGGATCTATGGTGACACTGGAAGAGCCAACATTTGCCTCTTCCATAATCTGTCACCCATCACTGCTGCCTCAAGCATGGGAAGTTTAATTTCCTATGAATCATGGTGTGACTTGAGAAGTTAAATCCTACATCTTTCTGAGCCTCCACTGACAAAATAGTAGAATAAGTCTACTGTGGTATTCCTGCCTGCTTAGTTGTTGTCGGAAATTGTCCTCTGGCTGTTGGTGTCTCCATCAGCTTCAGCTTTACCTGCAGGCCAGACTGCTGTGGCATCCCAGGTTGGTGGATTCGAGATGCTGGTGGAAAAACTGCTTGAGTTAAAGGCAAGTGTCTGATGTCAGGGGACTCCTGCCAGTCATTGTTCTGCTGTTTGTGTGAAAACAGGCTGAATTCTGTGGTTTTGCTATGTAACATTCTTATGTAGCTGGCTGAGTCGCCAACATGATAAATGCAATTACTTTTTCCAATTGTTATTTTTGCCCAAAGCATGCAATTGACACTGAAGTCTGCTGGGCAGAAGGGGAATGTAGTGGCTGCTCACATCCCCACAGCAGCACAATGATGTGAAGACGTGGGCTGCAATGGTGGGAAGCCAACACTGCACATAGTATGTCAGGAGCAGCACCCATCTGTGTGTCCATCAGTCCTGCCTTCAGATGTTGGTGTTTGGGGGGTAATATGCTCTTTTTTATGTCATTGAAGGTGGAAGGATGGAGTTTCTAGGTCAGCCACAACATGATTTTCCCTGGAAAGGTGGGAGGGAGTGGGATTTGGTTGTGCAATGTAGTTGAAGAGAGCTGTATTGCACCATCTGGGAGGGCAGCAATGGTACCTGAGCTGCCTCCCTCTCCCCTGTGCCCACCATGGCCAGCCCTGTCTCTAGCTCCCCATAGGAGCATTCCCAAATGGGAAAAAGGATTTGGTGCCCTTCTCCAGTGGGAGGCAAGACTTAAATGGACCCCGAACTTGGGAGGGAGCACAGCTCTCTCATAATGATGAGGATAAGGGTGCTTTCACAGACAGTGGAGATAGGCTGGATAATTTGGGTTGTCTACACCCTTTGGGGAACCAGCACTATGGGGTGACTGGTGCTGTGGGCTCCCTTGGCTGTGACTTATTCAGCTGAGTAAAAGGACAGCCCAGCCAAGCTCCCACCGTGGTGGTTAAAGTTTGTTTTAGCCACCTTATCTAATCTCTCCCCTAACTTTTGCTGGGGGAAAGCGTTTATTGCTTATATCGTGTTACTCCATGAGCACTTGCTGGCTGTGGCTGTTTGCGTGTGTATATGTAGATGTGAAGACAGATAACTTCAGGCCTTGCAGTTTTATGGGTCAGTCAATCCAAACTGCTTCCACTGGCAGATGTGGGGATGTGCTGCGTTCATTACCTGTGGGCCATGTGCTATCAGGGTGTAAATCAGCAAAGCGGGGCTCTGTTTATACACATAAATTGCCCCAATGTGACAGCTTAATACCCTTTTGACTTTTTACCCTCTGCGGGGGAGAGCCTCAAATGTCTTACAGCACCGCTCACCCCCGGGATGACGGCAATGCGGGGAAACCAGCCCCGCTATAAAAGGAGCGAGCACGCTTTGCTCCCGTGTGTCTTCAGGCTTGGCTGCGTAGCCAGCAGCTCCCCGGAGGGGAAAGGCCCTTCCAACAGACCAGTCCAACAGGAAATTACCTGCTCACCCTTTGCTAAATTACTAGCTGGACAGCCAGTCACAGGGTCCCAAAAATGCCAGCTCCATCTATTCCCCTAGGGACATGATTCCCAGGCACGCAAGATCCCAGGTTGTTCACCGCGAGGGCAAACCCACCTGGCCGTCCCTTCCCTGCAGCGCCTTGCGCAAGGCTCGATTTCATCTCTTCTGAGGGACATAAAGATCACATGGCTCAATTCTCCCTGAGCAATCACAGGGTAAAACCTGCCAGGCTTCCTTTAGCCCCGGCTGAAGGGTTTTCTTACTCCAGGAGATGCTTTATTTTTTTCAGCAGACGAGAGGGTGTTCCCAATGAGGTAATAGGGAGCTGATGAGAGCGAAGAAGTGACAGGACATTCACAACAAAATGGATTGTTGTGATATGCTGAGGAGATTTCCAAATTTAAATTATGTGGGAGCAGGGGTAAGACTGTTGAAATCGAGATCCTCCCCATTAGAAATGTCCTTTATGCGTTCCCCTATGTTGTCTCCATCATCTTGGAGAACAGGAGCTCATGGCTGCATCCAAACCTTTGGTAACCCCCTTGACTTTTTTCCTAAATCTGACTGTGCTAAGCCATCCTAAACCCAACCTAGAGGAAAAGAGACCCTCTTTATCAGGACATTTTATTGTGCTGGCACTGAGCAGCCATGGTTGGAACTCTCAATTTATTCCATTGTCCTTTTCAAGCCCTCCTCCCCATCAGCATCCAAGCTCTCTTGTAGTATGACAGGTGCCAGCTCACTTCCATGCTCCCACCCCAACCAAGAGCATCCCTGTGCCCTTTTTGAGAGAGAGACATCTGCAGCAGGCCTTTCTCAATCTGCTTTTAAAGTGCAAGTTGAGCCTGAAAATTGATGCTGTAGGAGAGTGACCTTGTTAGAATGCCCTTCCCTCTGGCTGATCCCAGGTCAAATGCTCTCAGTTTATGAGTCACTGACTCCCACAGTAGCTAGATTGCACCTACCCCTACTTCTGCTTGCCCAAGCAGCAGGAAAGACCCTGCAGCTGGGATGTTGCATGGAGCAGAAGGTGACCCCGATCCCCTTGGTGCCCAAGAGGTGGCTTTGGTGCAGGAAGGGCTGAGGACCAGTTTAGGTGGCTGGAGAGCAGTGCTGGTGCTACCCTGTGCCTGCAGGCACCTCACTTTACCTGCCTGGGACTCCTTCCCGTACTGACACTATTCTTGTGGCACTTCTCAGAAAGACACCATCATTCTAAATTCTCAGCCCAAATGATGCCATTTCTGCAGTGCACTTTGAGTGATTCAGGGTACTGTGGCTTCCTGCAGAGGAACATATGAGGCAACTCCAGGCTGGATGCTCTAGTGTTTAATATCAGGAGTGCCCAGGCTGCAGCCTTTGTCTCACCATGGGTTCAGTGTTTTCTTGTCTACCCAGCTCTGGCAAGACTTGAAAGCAGTTGGTGTCTTTGAGGACTCTGCCCTTCTGGTAATGTTGGTTGAAATTGGCCAGGGTGTTCACAAGTTTTATTAGGGAGAAAGAAAGACACACCCACAGCATGATCACAAACAAATTGTTTCTCTAGGAAACTAGGCTGAAAAAAAAAAGGTTGATTAAGTAAGCAAACATTTTTCTTGAAGACACTAGAGCAGGGGAGGTGGGAGGGGAAGTGTGTATTTATATAGCTGTTGACCCAACCTCTGCTTAAGCATTAGTTTCTTGGTTTAAATCCCTTTATCCCTATTTATGCCCATTTTTATCATGCTGGTTATTAGTCCTAATGACTTGCTCTGCCCTGTGCTGCCACCTTCATCTCAGCAAGTTCCCGTTTTGCTGCAGAATTTTACAGACCACTTTGCTGAGATCAGCCCATCCAAATAACTTCACACATACAAACAATGAACCCAGTGAGGGAGTAGGGGTTGGCAGGGCCCCACAGGGGCAAGGCATAGATGTGAGCAAAATGAATTGGTGGCTCTCCTGTAAGGCTCCTGTTTCAGGATTTGCAAACTGGTTTCCTCTATCAGCTCCAAAGCATCAGAGCTGCTAGCTAATACTAGGGCAGTAAAGGCTTTTTTGGTATGAGCTGTCAGCCAAAAATTCAAGTGCCTGTAAGTTGTTCTAGTTTTTCCAAAAATGGGTGCAGTGGTCAGGTGTCCCTTTGATGTGCTCCTGTTTATTTACAAAGAGCCCAAAAGGTCCCATTCCCCCAAAGGTGGCAGGAAACAGGCAGGGACAGAATTTGGTACCTTGTTCTTCCTGTTAGGGCTGATCTCACATGTGAGTAAACAGTGGGTGCGTGGTGAGCTGCAGCAAAGGCTCTGCTGCCTGAACAGCCACCCATCCTTCTGTTTTCCAGTCCTGGATGCCTGTGAGAGTCTCCCTTTCACTTTCTTCCTGGCTGGCTCAATGCAGGAAATCAGACTGATTAAAAACTAAAGCGGAAAAAAAAAGTTTAAAAAAAAAAAGAAAAATGTGTTTCTTTAAAAGCAGGAAAAAAAAAAATTAAAGATCATTTTAATTAGGTTTGAAAAATCTGCGGCACAGTTGACAGGCGAGCTGACAGGGCTCCCTTTCACCGGATCGCCCAGCTCAGGGTTTTTCAGCTTGTGTGCAGAATATTTTGACATTCTTGCTTTCTTGGCTCCATTTGTGGAGCCCAGTGGAACCTGCAGCCTAATTAAATGTAACAATTCCTGAAAATGAGGGTTGTTATTTTTTTTCCTATGGATAATAATAGAGGTTTTATTTTAAAAAGAGCTGATCTATTTACTCTAGGCTGCCTGCTTCCTGACCTGGCCTCAGCACCTGAGGGGACAGGAACAGAATGACTTAGACAGGAGCTTAGTCACTGGAAAAGATGAGGGTGTTAATGTGTGTGTGTGCACATGTGTCCTGCATGCTCTGCTAAAAGAGTTGAGAGGTGGAAGGTTAGGAGGCTCAGATTTTCCCTGCATCTCACTTTTCCCCTGACTTTTGTGGTTGGGTGCTGGTTCTTAGGCGGTGCCAGACTCTGCAGGCTCTAGAGGGGCTGCACAATCCCTGCTCTGCCTCCTCCACCGTGGGTACCAGCCTGCAGGGCAGGGTGAGACCTGGGGCTGTGCAAGCCAGGGGGTGATGACAGAGCCTTTGTACAGGGAGCTGTGGTAAACAAGAAGGAAAACACAAGTCAGTATTGTTGAGGACTGGATGTGCTCTTGGTGCCCAGAGGTTTCCTTCCAGGGCCTTAACCACAGTGGTTCATTTTTACCATGGTGTTACTCCTGGTCCCTTGAGCACATCCCTGCATCCTTATGCCTGGTGAAGCATAGGCCAACTCCAGGAGAAAGACAAGTCACAGAAAGTTGCTCGTGCCTCTCCCTGTGGGTTCCCAGGGCCACTGTGCCTCAGGCCTACCAGCTGCCATCGCTGCAGCTGGGCAGCACTGCTCAGGTGTCACTGCTCATGGCTTCCTGTGGGCTGCCTGGCACTGAGAGCACTCCAGTGTGAGAGCAGAGTCCCTCTTTCATCTCAATGTGTAATCTCCCAGGCTGACAAGGAGGAGATGGTGACAGAGGCTGAGGAACACTCTTTCCCATCCTGTACATGAGGGATGGCTTCCCTGTGCCCCTGAGCTCAGCACTGCTCATCAAACCACCTCTAAACTTCCCAGCTGATGTGCCCATTGCTCAGCCAAAAGCAACAGGGTAGGACACCAGTACAGCAGCAGTGCAAACCACTCCCAGGCTTTCCCTCTCCCGGATTCCCCCTGCAGCTCCAGGGAGCTTCCCTCAGGCACAAGAAATCAAAGCTTCAGGGGCATTTGTCCCTGCCTGGCCAGGGCAGGACTGGCTCCTGGTGCCCACTGCCTTTCCCAGCCGGCAGCCTGATGGCAGCAATGAATCAGCAGCCAGTGGACTTGTCAAAGGCATTCCTCCACTTTAATCCTATTGACAGGGACTACTGCCTGGAACAGGAACTGCGGGGTGAGCCATGTCAACAGCAGATTCTTATTACAGATAATATTGATGGGGCCTTTTCTTGAATAATGAAGGGAAGAGCCCTCTGCTTTGACGTTTGTCTCCAAAACCTAGAATTACTAAGAGTTTAACCATCGGAGGGGAGCTTAAGATAGTTGCATCTTAAAGGATCTGCTCTCTTGTCGCATTCAAGGCTGAGGGAAGGAGTTTAGCCCATACAGTCCAGCTGACCTTTTCACTGCTCTTAATAAATGTTACAGTTAAATAAAGTCGGATGGATTTTTCTATCTACTGTAGGATGTTATCCACTTTCGGGAGGGAAGAAAAAAAAAGGTAAAAACCCCCAAATCCCTGTTTAATATCACTGTTACTCATTATCTTTGGTAGCTGCATGGTGAAAGGCAAGGAGGAAGGGCAGGGGCAGGACAATTCAGGCTGTATTACCAGGGGTAATTCCTACCACTGCACATGATTTTGTGTGTCTCTGAGAAAGGGTGAATTGGGGCTGTTTAAATCCATTGTGATCTTACTGCCAAAGCTCAAACCAAGATCAGCAGCTCTGGAAATATTTGAGAAAAGTTTTGTTTGTTTCTTTTTAAATTTACTTTCTGATTTTCCACACTTTAAAAGAGCACAAAACCCTCTCTATCTGGTCTGGTTTCTATCACTTGGTTCCCTATAGGAGTGGAGGCACCAGAGCTGCAGGGGAGAGGCTGCCTGGGAAATCAAAAGAGGGCAGAAGGCATCAGCTGTTCCAGGAAATAACCTGTCCTTGCACATTTCCTCATGTTCAGGCTTCAATATTATGAATGCAAGCACTGTGATGAGAGAAGGTAAGGAAGGAAGATGGGACTAAATGGTGGGCATTCTTGGATTTCAGATGCAACCAGGAGCTCAAAGGTATCCTTCTGACACCTTATACCAGGGACATCTCCAAATGGGCTTTGGACCTCTAGCCTCCTATTGGGACAGATGAAGAAGACAGCAGACAAATTTGATTTTTGTCCACATTTCTACCTCCCAGATCCTAGAGCTGGCCCAGGACTGAACTGGCAGGTGGTTTAAGTTAGAGCAGCCACAGGGCTGCTCTAACTTAAGCCAGCTGGAATCTCTTCTGGGGCTGGTTCTACCAGCCAAGGTTTGCTGGATTGTAGTAGGGCCCTGAAAGCCTCAAGCCCATCACTGCATGGCCTTCACAAGAGGACCAGGGAGCAGATGACACAAAAATGTCAGGGCAGTTCCCAGCTGGTGCTTAAGGACCAGCTTTAATTCCTTCACACTGTTGCAGAAAATCGGTATCTGGTCCAAGGAAGCCTGTTCTCATGGTATTTTTAGTCTGATTGTGAAGACCCTAGGAGTTTTGGATTGCCCTTAAGGTTCTGAATATTGGGCTTTCTGACTTGAACTGTTAAATATTTTCCATACATAAACAGCAGCCACAAAGTTTCACCCACAAAATTCAAAAATGGATGTCTTGTGTTTTAGATTTAAAAAAAAAAATTAAATGCCAGAACAAGACAGAGGAAAAGCAAAGTCTCCAAAGCAGTTAAGTTACTCTGAGTGCATCTTCTTCCTCTGAAATGTGTTCTTGACACAGAGACTAAGTGGGCTCTCTTGGCACAGTTCTTAAAAGTGCAGAGACCCAGCAAGCACAGGAGGGACTGTTCCTGGGGTTGACTGGTCCCCCAGCACATGATGGGGTGCATGAGAAGGCAGCCCATGCTCTCAGTGTGCACCCTGTACCTCTTGGCATTGTCCATGTCTACACAAGTGTTTTAATCTCCTTGGATCTTCTGATTAGCCCAAGAAAAAACATGGCTTACATGGGCACTTGTCTTCCTGGAACAACAGACCACCACAGAACCATCTCACTGAGCAACTTGGAATTCCCACTGAAGTGCAATCTTCCTTCTCCTCCAGCCATGATTTATTCCTTTTTTCTTCCAGAAGGCCAAGGTGTGGGATAGAAACTTAGCCCTGCTCCTTAAAAAGGAGATGTCTCCTCATCTCCACGTTGTTGCACAGGGAGCTGAAATCTGGCCAGTGCAAGCCACTGATGGTACCTATGGAATTAGCTGACTCTTCAACCCAAGGGCTCAAAAATCAGTCAGGTCCTTCAGGTCATGAGGGGTTTTTTTTACTCACCTCTTTAAAAAATAAAAAAAAAAGGTGATAAATATTGTTTTCTCCATGCTTTCTTTTTTTGTTTGGAGGTGTCTTAGGATGCTTTGAGCTAATGTTTCTCTTTCTTTCTTCTGTTTTTCTAGAACCTGGAAGTCCACAAACTGCTTGTTCCTTTTTCTTCTTTTAAAAATGAAATCTGAGATTTTTGCATAACATATTGAAGCAAGAAGCTGAGGAGGGGGTGAAGAAAAACATCAAGTACCGTGGGACTAAAATTTCAAGTGCTGGCAACACTGATTATTTTTGTTTTTCTTTCTGTTTTCCAGAGGAAAAGAAAACCATCCTCCATTTTGCTGAGCGCCAGCAGTGCGAACAAAAATATAAGGTGCTTCAGGGCAGGAAGAAACTGTGAAGAAATAGGTTTTCAAATTCCATTTGTGTTGGACTGTCTGAAAATTGTCTCAAGAGCTGCATTCTGGAGACAGCTGCCCTGCTCTGAGAGAGGGCAGACGTGTGGGGGTCTCAGGCTGGAACAGGACTCAGGTTGCAGTTGCCTCCGATCGTGCTCAGGTCTCAGCAATGCCAGGTTCTCCAGGAGGACAAGGAGAGGTCAGGTGTGCAGTGGAAAGGCTCCAGGAAACTCTTCCTCTCCATAGGAGTATCATCTTTTGCAACAGACATCCTGGCTGGCCAGAACCAGTCCTGGCAGGCAGAAAGGTGGAAGAGGACAGGCTCCCTTCCTGCTGGTCACCTGGAAGTCATGGCAATGGTGTAGTGCCCCTGTGCTCAAGGAAGGCACGCAGAAGGACCTGAGTGTGTGCTGGAGCTGTTCATGAGGCACCCAACCACTCCTCTGGTGCTTGCAGGACTCCCAAGCCACCAGCAGCCAGAGGGATCCATGCATGGGAGCTCAGAAAAGTGGGATATTGTCCTTAAGATCTCACATCCCAAGGGTGATGTCCGTGGGGATAAGGATGATGGTGTGGATCTCTGCTCGTGCAGCCACAGCAGGTATCTCCTGCAGGCTGTTACACAGCACAAGTGGCTGTGGCTGCCTCGCCTTGGCTGTGCACGGTCTGACAGGGGGCTGGTATTTATTAATGGCTGGCAGGAGCTGCTGGAATGGACTTGGAGCTCCAGCTGCTGTTCCTGCCTGTCCTCCATCACTTGTGCTCATAGCTTTCTCAGGCTCACTCCTTTTGTGTTGAAATTTTCCATTCTTTGTCTTAGCCCAGCGACACATTTCTGCTGAAGGTATGGACTGTGCTCATTGGAGTCCTCTTTGTAGGGCTCCTTGTTAATCTCTGCCTTGTGGTAAAGGTCCATCTTTCATGTCTGAGGAGACATCAGGCTGAAGAAAATCCTCAGAGGATGGATCCTATTTATTTACTTGTTTATTATTTGAAAAAGTTACTTAAAATCTTACATTTCAGTCAACTAGAACTTAAAAGGAAATCTCTTGTTTAGATCTTCCCCAGTGGAAAACTAAGCAGCTCTGGCAAAATTAAAGTTTTTCCATGGGACATTCAGATTTTGTGAAAATTACACTTTCTATTTAAAAAATATATTTTGGACATTACTTTTTCATCTGCTCTGCTTCTTCAGAATGATTCAAAAACATAAAGGCAAAAATCTCCACTTCCTATGTCTAATGTATCAACTTTTTTTTTCAATCATGACTTCAATTCCATCTCCTTAGCGAGGAGGCTAGAAAAATTATTCAGCTTAAGGAAAAGCATTTTATCAGTTATAAAGTTGTGGAAATTTTAAATGGGTATCTTAGTGCAACTATTGGATTTGCAGCTCGCCTTTCTCCCTATCTGGGTCGAGGATGCCAGACTTAAAAACCTGGTCT
Source organism: Hypocryptadius cinnamomeus (assembly GCA_013400635.1). Classification (NCBI taxonomy): domain Eukaryota; kingdom Metazoa; phylum Chordata; class Aves; order Passeriformes; family Zosteropidae; genus Hypocryptadius; species Hypocryptadius cinnamomeus. The sequence continues at coordinate 30,558 of VYZP01025640.1, forward strand.
TAACTTAGTTAAGGGTATTTCTGTTAGGAGGTTTTTGGTTTGTGGTGGGGGTTTTTGTTTGGGTTTTTTTTTTTCTGTTTTTTTTTTAAGGACAGCTGAAATACAGAAAAATTTGTTTGGGACTGCAGGACTAAAAATTACCTCTGGGAACTGGGAGACCTGCATTCATGGTGACTCTGAAAAAGTGATTCCAGGGTTGAATTTATCATTTACAGGAGGCTTATGGTTTTAATACATGTTTTTCCTTAGGATTTTCAAACTTAAAGATTGTTTTCCTTGACAACCTTCCTTTTCTTAGAAAGGTAGGATAACCAATTACTAATAACTAATTAAATCTTTCAAAGTTAGCAATTTCTAGTCCAAGGATTAATGACAGTACAGAGTTAAGACAAGCTCATTGTGCAGCTGTAGAATTTTCTCTATCTCCTTCTCTACCCTATTGTGATGAAGCAACTTCTTGAATGTTCAGAGATTGTCTCTACAAGTAGATATAAATTTGGTACTTTCAGACATGTACATGCATGTACAGAATCAGTGTAGAGTACAGAGCGCAAGACACAATTCCATGCACACAAAATACATTCAAAATGGCTAATTTGCAAAATACCCAGGATGCATCACTGTGGGTGACTTGAGTTGAAACATTAGAATAGGTGATAAGAAGTCATGTTATGGAATTATTTATATATATTTCAAATGACTCCCACTTAAAGCAAAAAAAGTCTTTATAATTAACACGACAGATAAGAGCAACTGTGACACTTTAAATAAATGCAGTGGATTTGATTTTGAAATAGAGTTTCAGATTCTGGGGATGTGTTAAAGATAGAAAAAAACCTGTGTGCTCAGAGTTGAAAATTAAGATATACTAGAGACCATCTTTAAAAACTAAGCAGCCTCACAGAACTCCCCTGTTTCAGATGGCCTTCATCACAGAGCTCCTAGGAAATGGGAGGGGGATTAATTTAATGACAGCTGAAAAACAGAGGCCCTATAAGGGAAAGTTTAGGGCTTCTTTTCCATGCCAATAGCCATCTGAGGAGAAGACTTCCAAAAATCTAGTCGTGGTGGAAGTAACTCTTGAGGACTGCTGCATCTTTGCAGGTTTTGAAATAAAATGCAGGTCCAGTTATGGGTTAGATGTTGGATAAAATGGACATTATGTTGGTCATTGGATGGAGGCTTGGCAACCAGTTTAGTGAATAGTTATGCTTAGTTATTGGATGTGTGATCCTAGGTCCTGTGTTGGGCTAAGTTCCTATGGCTCCTTCAAAGGTACATGGGCAGGAGGTAGAGGAGGACAGCTGTGTAACAGAAAGACAGGAATATGTATTTCCCACCAGCACGCTGATCTGCAGAGCCCATGACCAAGATGAATTTAAAAATATTAATTTTTGCAGCACTGTCTTCTCATATCTTAGCTGTTGCTCAGGCAAAGCTGTTATTAATTCAGGAGGAGTCTGCCTGAGCAAAAACTCTCTGGAGTCCAAAATATTTTGCAAAGAGTAAATATGGGAATTATTCACCTACCACAGAACAGCATCAGCCCCTGGGTGGAATGCAGGAGCTGTTTAACAGTGTGCAGAAACATTTCCCCAAAGTTTTGGATAGGAGTTGAAGGTTTCTGAATGCCCAGTTGAGGCTACAACTGAAAGAATCCAGCAGTACAGGCCCCCTCCCTTACCTTGGTCCCAGATGGAAGGGTGAGCACCACCCATCCGAGTACCACACCACTTCCCCTAGGACCCTAAGAGATTTTTCTGGAGCTCGCTCATCTGCCCCAGTCCTCCACATGAGATCTGGCAAATTAATCGCTCCAAGTGTCTGGGTAAGTACTGTAAAATGCTTCAATTTCAAAATAGAAATCATCTGCTTCATAAATGCCAAGGGCTTTCAACATGTCGTTTCTCGGTAAACAAAGAATTTCAGCACGACAATATCTTAGGATGTTATTGGCCATATTTGTTCCCTCGTGCGTATTGAGGCGAATGTGAACAAAGTTGCAGAGCTTCCCCTTACATCCTCCTTCAGCTTGGGGGTTTTCTCCCTGCTGCGCTGGAGATGAGGGGCTCGATCTGCACCCAGTCCCCAAAACTCCAGTTTCTGTGATGGTAAAGGGCAGGTGAAAGTTCTGTTTGTGTTTGCTTCTGCATAAAGTGTTGTATACTATGACTAGGAAAAAACCCAAACAAAACAAAACACTTTTTTTTTTTTTGGGTTTTTTTTTGGTTTTTTTTTTTTTTGTTTTTTTTTTTGCGGATATTAGAATGCAATAAAAATATGTGTGTGCTTCCCCCCTCGCCCCCCCCAGCTAAATTGATTACATCTGGTGGCATGAAAAAAAATAGCCAAAATGTCAGACTGAGTCACACAGCCCCCTTGGGTGGTTATATTTATTTCAGCATTGAAGCACTCATCAAAACAATTTATCCTTGGCTCTTCGTCTCTGCCTTCCTATCCCTGTGCTTACAAACTCTTCTCTGTTCCCTAACACTTGTATTTAGCCCCAAGTCCTCTCCTTCCTCCAGTCTTTCCTTTCTCCATCTTTTTCTTCTGTGGGCTTGCTCATCTCCTTCCTCTTTGCTACATCCATTCCAGCAAAGTCCACTCCAGTCCACTCCTGTAATTTGCAATTCTCCACTTGGGGTAGCAGGGGAAGCTGGAGCACAGAGAGAAGGCTCGATGTTTTTAATGCTGTGTCACCTACTTAGTGCCTAGTTGCACATTACTTGGAGTGAAGTGATGTGATAAAACGTGTGAGTGAGCTCCCTGCTGTGGTTTCCATCACTGCTGTGACCAGTGGAATGGGTGGGGTGGGACCATGCCTGCTGGGATGGACACAATTCCATCTCCAGCCTTACCTGCTGTCCCTTGGCTGCCCTGCAGTGCTTGCTGCAGTGGAGGAGGTGGATCTGCTGGCTCTCTTTTGATGGATTACTCTTTGGTCTTGATTCACCTCTGTCCCCTGGGTTTTCTCTCTGACAGGGAGCAGCACCAGAAGCATCTGTTTGGTGAGGAAAGTCTGTGCTGCAGTGGGTGGGAAGAACTTCATTGCCAAGAACACCAAACCCCTCTTCCCAAACCTCCTTCTGCCCAAATTGCAAAGAGAATGACCATGTACATCTTGCTCTATAAATTCCATGGCAATCTGCTGTCAGGTTCTGCCTGCTTTCATATCTTATGCCAACCACAGCTGCAGAAGACATGGCACTCTAGGATCCTCATGGATGCAAGTGGCTGCAGAAATGCATTTCTCTGTATTAACTCAATGATGAAAGGCTCTGGTCTGGCAGGAACAGGGACTAAAGCTCTTATTTGCTCTTTCTCTTAGGCTGGTGGAATGCCCTGCACAGAAAGACCCCATTCCTTTCTTTAATACTTCTACAATGATAAATGATAGATGAAGAAGACAGAGATACCCTCCTGGGGATACCCTTGGTCAGAAGAGGACTTGAGAAGCTCTTGGCACTGCTGTCCCTGAGCTTAATGCTCTCTCTTTCACCCATTGTGTCTCCAGCTCCCATCCTGGGCAGCAGGCTCCTGTTGTACAGTGCTACACATTTTTCTCCTGTGGTAAATCAGAGCCCCCTGGGATCTGGTATTGTGCTTTTTTTGTTTTTTCCCCCAGGTATTTTTGTCTGTGAACCACAGAAAACTGAATAGGAGGAAATGAAGTGCAGATTGAGAACATGGTTGAGTGCACTTGCTAAAATAAAACATTGGGGGGGAGGGAGGGATTCTTTTATAATAGAAAATGAAGTGTGTTTACTTTTTATTGATGAAGTATTTAATTGTACAGAGGGTTTGAGAGGTGTTTTTAGGGACATCTCAGACTGTGCATGGACTAGAAATGCCAGTTGGTCTTTGGTACAAAAAACCAGGCTAGGTTAAATATTTTGTGAATGGGAAGGGCAAAGGGGTGCCATGGGGTTTTTGGTGACATTCCACAGTTGTGCCAGGAGAGCCAGGGAACTCCAGTGATACCTTCTCAAACAGGACTAGATGCTGAGATGACCCAAGACTTGTTGAGTGGATGTGTTCTGACAGCACAAGAGAATGTGAAGTCTGCACAGCGTGGCATTTTGTCCTGGAGCTGTGCCACAGAGCCTTAGAGCCTGCCTGCCCTCTCTTGTGCCTCTAGCTTATTTTCTTAAGCAAGCACAAGCAAGTGCAGGGTGTAGAGATAAGGCTGTGACCTTTTAGATTATTCTGTTACTCTATAAATACTGGATGGGTCCAGTGAGGCAGCTGGAGTTTTTTGTGAGGTTAAAATAATTTCATTAATTCAGATGTCTAAAGGTAGCAACCTATAGTCTCAGTGACCTGGGATGATTTTTTGTGGGGGACAGACCACTAGAGTCCATGTCCCCTTTCTGGAGTTGTCCCGTTCTCCCTGTGTTTCTGAATCTCTGTCTAAAACTTTGTAGAAGTGTTTGATTCAGTCAAGGATCGTGAGGCTTCAGAAGCAGAGGAGACCAAGAAGCTTGGAGTCTCCATGACGGGTCTGTGCACCTTTACAAGAAGCATGGGTGCAATCAAGAGGTGTACTCATAACGAATTAAATGGGGTGGCTTTTGTTCAGTCTTAGCTATGTAAAGTGTCCAGTGGAGCTCTTAAGCACACACCAAGGTCAGTGAGAGCTAATCACTTTTACAAATCTTGCTTGGACCAGATCCCAAGTGTACAGGAATTGGTCACACTGGTTTCTTTCCAGAGCCACCATTCTCTTTAACCATGAGAGCTGATGGCCACACCACACTGCCTCTGCTTCCAGGTGAGACGGGAGCTGGGGATCTCCTAGAAAACCTCTTCCACCTGTCCCTGGACAGGCCATGAAGTGGAGCATGTAGGGTTGATCCAGGTTTTTGTCTTGTCTATCTCGCTTATTTACATCAAGTTGCTAATTCCAAAATTCCTGTCTTGACAACACCTTAGCAAGGGAAAACGTCCAGTTATGCAACCTCCAAATGGCACAGAGACCAGCCCAGCAGACGAGATCTCAGCTGCAAGGGAATTGCAACTTCCTTTGCCTTCCTTGGGGATGAAAGCCTCTCATCATCTTGTGAGCTGCCACAAGAAGAGCTGAATCCTGCCACATGGGATTGGGCAGTCCCGGTGCTGACCAGCATGACAGCGGAAAGTGGAAGGGGAATTCGGGCAGAGAAGAAATTCTACAGGGGAGAATAGATGCAAGAAATTCCTAGGAATGTTACAGAAATCAGCATTCCCCCTTTCTGCTCCTTCCAAACCAACCCACCTAAAAAATGCCGTTTTGTGGGCTATTTTGGAAAGGAGTCCATGCCTGGGGAATTTTTGGCTGATGCTTATGGCTTTTAGAAATTTCTGGGAGATCAGACGAATAGAAACAGGAACCAGATGGGACTTCGAGCTGCTGGAAAGAAAGGAAGAAAAAAAAAAAGGAGGGTGGGAAGGAATATTTTCCTTATTTAAGATGTAAAAGCACTTGTTCACTTTTGGGGAGTTTCCCCATCACCCTGGATTTCTTATTTTAAAGTAATTTACTCCAGTTCCATTATATTCCCTTAGGACATTTATCTCTGTTCTTGTTATTGCTAGGAATTTTTCTTTATTTTGCAACAAAACCCAGTTTATTTTTAGGAAAGTTTAAGCCTTTGCTTTAATAGATAAAAAGACAGTCAGTGGTTGGTTTTGTTCTTGCAGGAGCCTCAACATCCCTTGGCCATTTACTTACTGAGTTTATCTTTGAGGCTGATAAACATGGAAAAAGGCAGTGGCAGTGGAGTGTAGAGAGAAAGTGAAGGTGAAGAAGATAGACACAGCAAAACTGAGCATGTGTGGGTCCTATTTGAGGTAAAAGGCCATGAAAGGGAGAGTTGCACCATACTGGAACGTATGATAAACCCAAATGTGGACCTTAAAAGCATGGGCCCTGCAGCAGCCCAACTTTTCAGGCATCCTGTTGGATTTGTGGTGTCTTGGCTGTTGGATTTTGGGGTTGTAAATCCAAAAAACAGGCCTGGTCGAGTTCCAGGTTCCATTTTATCAGACCTTGGCTCTGCAGCTGGTTCAGTTTTGAAAAACATCCCAGAGATGGAATAGGGTCCAAGGAGGATTTTCCAGCTCCTTGGTCCAAGCTGGACTCTGGCTGGGAGTCGTGGTCCAGCCATGATCCGACGCCGTGCTGGGACTGGGCTCAGTTTTGCTTCATCCTTGCAGCTTTCTGTTTCCAGGCTGGTGGGCACTGGGGGACCACTGCATGGGGTATGGGACAGTGCCCTGCTCTACTCAGGGGAGCCATGAAGTATTGATGCCCAGCTGGCAGGAAGGAAGCAAAGTAGAGACCACGTCGTAGACAGAGGTGGATAAGACCTACTTGTGGACCTTGTCACTAATCATCTTTTAAGGGTGTGCTTTTAAAGAATTCTTTTAAGTTAATTAGGGAGGATTTTTACCTTCCAGTTTTCCAGTTATTTACTGCTTCCTGAGGGGAAAAAAAAAAAACAAAACCAAAAAAACCCAAACCCAACACTTTCCCCAAGTTACTATCTTGTTTTATAGTCTTTCTTTTTTTTGATAGTCTCTTCATACTATTTCTCATGCCCTCTGAACTGCAGCCTTTCCCAAGACAGGGTCATTGGCACAAGGCAATGACCCTTGATAAAACTGCACCCATGGCTTTTAAGTCAATATGAGGGGAAATCCATCCCTAGGACTTAATGCTGTATAAATTGTATTTCTAAGGAATTGATTGGAAGCTCCACAAACAACATTAGGACTACACAGTGTGCTATGATACTTATTAGTGGTGATGCACAAAGTCAACTGTAGATATTTTAAGACACAATAGTTGATCATTTATTTGTGTTTCCAAGTGTGTGTACTTTTGAACACATGGCTTTGGTTCCAGGGTTCGTCACAGATGGACGTAACTGAGCCAGCTGCTTGAAGCTTCTCTTATGGTGACCAATTGATTACACTGGTTTAAATGGGAAAAAATGCACCACAATGTAAGGCTTTAGGTTTGAGTGTCCAATTTGAGTTCTGACATTTCTGGCTTTCTTTTTTCCTTCAGCTCACACTGGTCCAGCAGGATGTCCCATATTAGAATGCTGCTCAGTTGTTGTTTTTTGTGGTTCCAGTGAGCTGTTTTTTCACAAATGTCTGGAAGGAAAGAGACATAGGGGACTTGGTTCACAGAGTTTTTACAAAAGCTTTTATTTTTCTCTTTTCCCTCTTTTGTTTTTGTTTCTCATGGATCTGATATGCTAGTGTTCTCAGGAGTGACATGGTGGAATTTTTAAAGCAAAGTGCTTATCACATGACTCAGGTGTCTGCTGTCACAGTCAAAGCAGTATCATCCCAGGAATTTTGTTTGAATTTAGCGTCCAGCTCAAACAAAAGTCATCTGAGTAGGCAAGCTTTTACTGGTTTCACTTTGGCTTCCCACGTCGGTTTAATTTGGCCCATGTTTGCTCAAAATATCTCCAGCTGTCTAGAAACTTGCTCCTAGCTTGCTGGAACATTCACAACCCTTTTGGCCAGTGTGACCTTAGCTATAAAGGCTGGCTGTGGTTTATTTCAGATGGTTTTTACCAGCTTTATTATATATAAGGCAGCTCACATAATTGAAAGGGACACATGTGTCGGCTGCTGTCTCTGCAATCGCAGGTTATAAGTTACTGCTGTCTACAATGCTCAGGCATGAGATCTGCCAGAGAACACCACCTGATTTTGTTCCATGGGAGCTTTTGCTAATATTTTCTTTTATATTATGACTCATTTTGCTTCTCCGTTGGACAGTTTCTCTGTGTTTCACACTGAGGACCCAAGTGTCGGAAGATTAAAGGACTGTCTTTTTGCCCAACTAATATGAATTGGATGTTAAACTGTGCACTACTCAGAAAATGAAATGCCTTCTAAAGAAGTAAGTGGCTGGAAGGAGGCAGTGAAAATCCATCAGATTTGCATGACTAATTAGCTTATCCATTAGTTATTATCCTGTGTTTACTTGTAATAAGAATCTTCAAAGATTATTCTATATTGGACATGCAGATAAGTTTTTGCTTATGTAATTTTTTCCATATTGAGATCCTACTGTGCTGTGAGCTCTACCTTGAAATACATCATTCTCTCTTAGCTCAGCTGTGCATCCTCTAGAGGGTGTTGATCCTGTATCCATCAGTGGTGGATGGACTGAGTGCCCACACAGCCCAGACTGTATGAGACATTTTCACTTTGCCCCAAAATTTGGTCTGAATTTCTTGGCAACCAGAGCCTCATTTCATGAGATGCAAATATTTCTGGATATCAAGTTCTGATTTTCAGTTAGTATACCCTGAGTTATTCTGCTTCTCAGTTATTAAACAAGGGCTTCTTTTGTGAAAGTCATTAATATTGGGATAAATTATCTCTGTGTGTCTTCTGGGTGTTTGGTATGATTTTGTAAGGGAAATGTGGCTTCTGTAGTTGTTATTTTCAGATCTTCCTTACTTATAAAGGTTGAGAGGATATGAATTATCTTCTTTTTTAAAATTAGCATTCATTTTTAACTAGCTTTACAAGTTTCTGTATGTCCTGCAAATATTTAAATTTATTCATTTGGGGTGGGAAGTGGGAATGTCCATATGCCCAAGCAGCAGGTTACCTTTGGATTTTGAAACATTAGGCCTTAAAAATACAATTCTGAGGATTTTGTTTTGTTTTGAAGGTCCTGCTATGTCATGCTCCTAGAAGCATTATTAGAATTGAAAAAGAGGATAAGTGCAATAAAACTGACTTTTGACAGATTTTTCCCAAAGAGCTGAATTTGGTGCTGTTCTCTTCCTGCAAGATTCAGCCATTTCCTGTTTTCTGGCATTTACAAATTTCCCCCGGACATATAAAATTTTGTATTTACCACAAAAAGTCACAAAACTAAAAATCAAAAACAGAGGGAAAAAAATATGAAGAAGTACTTTGAATCTCATGAGACTTTCATCTCTACAAGAAAGCAAATACAATTTTTATTTGTGACCTAACTTGTCAGCCTTAGAAAAACTTATGCCTGAGCCTGATATTATTGTGGAAGCTGATTTTGCCAGCTCAGTGATATTTTTCCTTTGCCAACAACCTGCAGGGATGTGCTGGATGCATTTTGTGTTGGAATCAAAGTTCCTGATATGTTTGGGACTTTTATCATCACCCATTTCAGACTGGATGAAAGGTGGGAACTGCTGGCCTCTCCAGGTACTTGTCCGTCATTTCCGAAAGTTTGCCAAAGAGCTTATAGCTAATATTATCTCTATGCTGCCTGGAGCCTGTTCAGGGTGTTTGCTGTCTGGATGGTGAAAGCAGTGACATTATTTCCTTTGAAAAATGCCTTAGTTTCCACGGTGCTCTCCGTGTCCTGGTTCTTGCGGGTTCCCTGAGCCGGAGTTTTACGCGTTCCCCATTCGGCGGGTGCATCCCCAGAGAGCAGATGGAGAGAAGGACTTCTCAAGATGCCCACAGGTCCAGCTCTGCTGCGGGAAAGTGACTGAGGGAAGCCCACCCATCGCTCATCTGCGAGTGCCCGAACATCCCCGGGAGGAGACGTGGCCAGCCCCGTGGTTTAAGTGCTTTGCTGAACGGGGGCCAAGGTCCGAGCGGAGCCTCCGCTCCCGCCGGCTCCCGCTCTGGCGCCGCACCGCGGAGTCAGCCCCGGGCTCGCTCTGGAGGACGTTACGAAATCCTGGCCCTGACAGAGAGCAGATGCATTATTGGGAAGCCCTCGGGTCATGAGAGGGCTAATAGTCACATTCCTGGCTGGGATGGCGAAAGATTTACGCCGGGCGTTCGCTCGCCTCGCCCTGCACCAGGCCAGCTCCCTACTTCACCGGCCCCCTCGGCTTTAATTGTTGTGTTAATGGCCCTTTTATTTGAAGCAGATCCCCTGGCTTACAGAGGAGAATGACATTATGTCGTATTTTAGATGTATTTACATTCTCCTTGCCACAGGGATAACAGTTCTAATTATTTTCTATAGCTGACAGCACCAGCGTCTCTGGTATTAGGGACCCCTTAGACCTGATTACATGGTCTGGTTTTCCTCAAATCACCCACAAATGACAGTGTGGAGCAGGTTTATTATCAATTGACGTACCTTTGCTTAGCACAACTCGCTCCCGAAACAAATGTCCTGAAAAGATAATCCGTGTTTAGAGCGTGTGTCTTCACTCGCGTGGAGGCAGATGGGCTTAGGAGGTCAAGCCGGTGGCCCGACCTCTCCTGGCTCTGCCACACACCCCGGGCACGGCAGGCAGCTCAGGGTCAGCGCGTTCCCCCTGCAACCCCTGCCCAAAGGCTGTGGGAAAGGGCGCTGTCAGCTCTGCAGCTGCCGCAAACGGTGAACAGCAGCCTGGGAGGGGATGGCGGTGCAGGGGAGACGGGGGAAGCGCAGGGTGTTGGCTCCGTTTGGCAATGAGACATAGAGGGGTACCAGGGTCTGGTGCAGGTGGGGTTGTGCCTGTGTGAAAGTTGATTTTTGGGAAGAACAGCCGCCAGACAGCAACAGTGAGAGCTGTGCAGCAGGCTTGATGGGCAGGGAGGGAGAGGAGGCACTGGCAGGTGAGTGGGACTGCTGGACAGAGGCTGGGAACTGCGTGGAGAAAAGAGCTGCAATGGAAGATGAGACAGGAGAAACCTGAGAGCTCGGGGATAGGAGGTGGGATGAAGACCACTGCAGAGCTGGAGACAAGTGCAGTGGAGACTTCAGAGCAAAGGGTGATGCCCAGGAGCTGGGAGCACATAGTAGGGACAGCAACTGAGATAAGAAGAGTGAGAGACACAGTTATTAGAACAAAATGATTTTATTTATCCTGAGTCATTTATTCACCAAATTTTCCCCTTGAGATCTTGAACAGACTGAAGTGGTTTCAAATGTTGTCATTATTTAGAACAATTCAACAAAATGTTTGCTGCTTTGAAAAAAAAGGAGGGGCAAGGGATTGAGAAAAGAAAGAAAGGAAAAAATAAAAAGCCTGGAAGGTCTGGTTTGCCACATTCGAATTTTATTGCCAAATTGGGATGGGTCAAAAAAAAAAAAAAAATCACTCTGTTTTCTGAGTGGGAATTTCACTTACAAAGCTGCTCTGATGTGGATGCTTACCCAAGCTCAGATGCAGTCTTCATGTGTATTCTAACATGAAATGACAAAAAGCAAGTATTTGTGCTAGTGGAACCCTGTCGAAGAAATTTTTCTGCACCAGAACATCTCAACATGGAGACAACTTCATTACAAAATTCAGGCACGTCTTCATGGAGACTTTTCTCCTTGCAGCTCTAGAGATTATTTTATATTTGGAGCTGCTGGGCACATAGGACATTTTAAAAGCAAATAGAAAGGCAAAGACACTGCCCCAAGGGAGTTCAAATTTAAGCCAGACCAAAGCAGAGTGAAAATGCTGGCTGCATTGTATTAAAAACCAGAAGGTGGACACTTTTATTTGGAAAGTCAAGGGTTCCACTAAGTAATTTAGTTTTTCTTGTGTGCATGCATGTCTTCTGCAGTAAGTTTTAGCCTTGGCTTAAAAGAAATATGTTTCACTCCTTCCCTCAGTAACACTGGAGCCTATGTGCAAGGTTCAGTGAAAGATGGCAGGAGGCTAGAGGTCTCAAAAATCCTTTGTTCCTGTTTTGTGAAAATAAAACACTAGGAGAAGAGACAACCAAGCCATTCTTTCAACCAAAAGAAAAGCTTTTGCACATTCAGAAGCAGTATAATTAGAATAAAAATATATGAGAAAGAGGAAAGGAAGGGTGAGGTATTGTCTTGCAGCCATTGTGGCTGCAGGCACTGGAGATGTTTCCGTCCCCACTCCTACATGAGATTTGTACTCCTTAAGACACGGGATAATTCAGCCCTGGGAACACGGAGTTCAGGAAAACGGAGTCCATATTTCCACCTCCCTTGAAGTTACCTGTTTGTTTTGAATTTGCTTATATGACTGGATGGGTGGCAGTCTGGAGATGCTCCTTGTGGCTCAAAGAGCCGTGAATGGGCACATTATCTCCTGCCTCTTTTGGAGAACATTTCGGGGGTGGAGGCGCTGATGAGCCATCATCCAATTGGCCAGAGTGAGAACAGGAGCTAGAGAGAGGATGGGTTAAAATTTTCTTACTGCTGTTTTTATGTTGGGCTGAGTAATAGAACTGAGTACCTGTTAGCTGGTTTGGTCAATGTGATCAATCTGTTGGTCTTGGTATGGGAGGAGGGATTACAGAACGTGTGTCTGCTTCTGTCATTTTTGCAGTTGCACTTGAGAATATTCAAGTATGCGTGTCCTGTGCAGATTTGCTGCCCTGTGAATGTCTGAGCTGTAATGAGGTGAATGTTACCGGAAAGCAAAGGTTTAATTAGCTCTGCTGTTTCAATACTTTCCTAAAGTGCATTTCAAATGATATGCTTCATTGTGAAATCAGTCATCAATGCTGTGTTTGATGGTTACAGAAATTGTGTCGTTTTCTTTATCTTTTTTCCTGAGGAGCCCCTGATCAGATGACTTAATTTTCAGAACACAGCACAAAAGAATAAATTGCAAGTACTCTGTGAATTATTAAAGGAGAATATTATTAATAACTTCAAAGAGGAAATGCATGCTAGAATTTTTTGTCATGTTGGCTAATTGTCCAGTAGCTGATAGGAAAAGTAAGGACAAATTGATTAGTAATGATTGTTTATTAAAAGGTTTTTGCTGATAACTTTTGGGTAGTTGCACTTGGCAAACTAAATATTGGCGTGAATATCATACCAGAGATTTGGGAGTTTGGTTTATTTCCTGAAAAAAAATTATTGGATCATAGCACTGATTGCTAGAAAAGTGATGTAATATGATTCTGTAGGGCTTTCCTCTGAGTGAGTCACCAACTGTGCTGATACAGAGCTCTTCTGGAGGGGTCAATATATAGCACAACAGAAAGATAAGAAAAGCAATAGTTTTGCCAGCAGCACTGCAAGACTTTGGACATGCACCACCAAAACATGCAGGAGGGAAATTCTAGAGAAGTTTAGGATTCATAAATCACTTGTGGAGGAGCCGAGGAATGGGAGCACCAGCAGGAGCTGTGGTGGGGACAGACCCAGTAAGGAATCTCCTCCTACACCGTTGACACCATCGTTATCTCCACCCCAGTGGGGTCTTGGCTGGTGGAGCCTCACAAGTCACACTTGTGCATGGAGCTCACTTTATCTTCATGAGAGGAGAGGTGGAGGCTGAGTCAGCCCTGCTGGGATTTGCACCAGTGGTTCCAGGAAGTCTGGGTATTTCAAACCTTAGGCTTAGACCTCTAATCATCCCCTTATCTAAACTGCCTAACATCTGAGTCTGCAAAATTGGGTTGGAAATCTCACACAAACACTCTTTCCCCAGCGGCATTTCTGCGTTTGTTTGCCAGCGGAACCCGGGACTACAGAAGGACACAGGAGATTCAGCTTTGAAACCAGAGGTTTAATCAAAGTGTTGTGTGAAGACCTGGTTCTTCCTTGATTGATGGCTTGCTTACTGCTTGCTGACAGCTGGAAGGTTCACCCTTTGGGGCAGAAGGACAGAGTTAACACTCAGGCAAGCATTGACCCTCTTGGGCCAAAAGTTTAGAGGAACCTAGTTATTTTAACTAATTTCTGCAGGTGATGGAAGGAAGGTGTTTATTGGTGTCTCATAACTTATAAAGAAATGGTCTCATCCTAAAAGTCCTACTGCTCAATAGGTGCAGAAATTGTTTAAATTATCCAAGGTGGTTTTTTTCAATGCAAGAATTCAAAGACAAATGGTGTGACATCCTGTATCAGGCCAGCATCTTTCAATCCCTCCCCAAGTGACTTCTTCAAACTCACTTGGCCACAAAGCCTCAAGAGCTCAGACATATGAAATTACAGGCTTTGTGAGAAAAGCTGCTCGACTGGGGATGACAGACTAAATTAGCACCCCTATTAGGAAACAGTTGCAGTGTTAATTCACTCCTTATCATACAGCAGAGGATCCTAAGCAGAGGATGGGTCAAGGGGGAGGCAAAGGGCTCTCTGGTGTCCCCCAGCTGTGGAAAAGCTCCAGTCAAAAACACTCTCACTTTATCAACCATCTTGTTGAGCTGTGGCACCTTAAAGGACAAACAAACTGGCTTTGTTTTTTCCCTGGCCACCATCTCTCAGAGCTGCTGGCTTATACAGCACTTTCGTTGATAGTGACAATGTGGAAGTTCTTTATTTTCACCTTAGTCCTGTCACTGGAGGGAAAGGAGCACTCTGTGGCTCAATGCTACATCAAATGGGGTGATACAACAGAAAGGAAATTTTCCAGTTTTATCCCCTAGTCAAGAAAAAGCACTGGTGTAAACAATTCCTCACAAATCAGTGCTTTGATATGTTTGGGTTTTGGGGTTTTTTTCAGAATATCTGTGAGCCGATGCATGCTACATTTCTTATTTTAACCCATATTAGCAATTCTCTAGAGAAACTGACTGCTGTTTGCTGCCCATCTATAATAGCTAAACCAGATTCCTCTGTTCTGATTTATCAGATAGGGTGACTGATGATGTTTGTAAATGTAAATTTTAAGTTTCCTAAAATTCTAGTGTGTAAAGCTTCAAAACAGTCATTTTCTATAAACACTGTTGCTTGAAAAAGTCCTGCCACTTGAATATCTGGTGAAGATGAATACACATTGCATGCAGTGTTGGCAAAGAGGCACCCATCTATAAACATAGAGTTACTATTCATGGAGATTTCTTTTATCATCTTTCCAGTTGTACAAACAAACCAGCACCACCACCCCCGGCAATATTGCATTGTAAATTACCTTCCTTTTAAAAGCCCTCTTCCCTTAGTGCTTTTGACTCAGGAGATGGGAGACAGCCCTGGGCTTGTTGTCTTCAGATCAAATACAAGCTGCAGATTCTGGGTATTCACCTGAATTATATGAACCTCTGTGATGCAGCTATTTACTTGTTGTGATACATTTCCTTTTCTTGATTAACTAAGCCCTGAAAAGACACATCTGTTTCAGCATTGCCCCCTCAAGGCAGTCCATCCACCCTCTGTTCTGCAGCATCTTTTTCTCTCACCTTTTCCTTGCCGTAGCCTCTGTAGTTTGCCACATTTTTGTCACACATTCATGATTTGAGTTGAACTCCTGGGGCAGGGACTGTGCTGTGCTGGTTGCCTATGGAAAACCATTTATCCTGTCATGGATATGCGAATCATTTAGGGATATGCAAGAGCTGCAGCCCATTTTGGGGCTGAAGGCTGAAAGCTTGACCTGGGTGCTGTTTCTAATTAGTTACATTGCACCCATCTATTGCTTCCTACAATGCTCATAGGTCTGGTTACCCTCAGTTTCTTATCAACTTTACTGATGTTCAGTGTCCTCAGTACCGGGCAGGTCTGGTCCCCAATAATATACTAACCTACCAGGGCTCTTTAATATTTTTAATATATACACTGAATGCTACTTTTATTAGAAACTGAACAGGACTGTGATTTACAATTAAAATAAATACAAGATAATTTATTAGAATACACTATTGGAGTCACAGCCTCCACGGGGCTTCTCTGTTATACTATCCAAGTCCTGGAAGAGTTTATTACAAGGTTTATCATATGGCATCCAAAAATCCTCTATAAAAAGCTTTTGATTTGCACCTAGGAAAAACTTAGAAGAGAAAGGAAAGCTGGAGCCCTAGTTCTTTGTAGGAACACTGGTGTTTCCCTGAAGCTGGAACCTCTGTTCAGCCCTGACCATGGTCCGTGCCCCGCGACCCTCTCTGCAGCAGGAACCGTCAGGAGGTTCCCCAGGTGGTGGTGGCCGTCTGTCGCTGTATTCTGCTCTCAGGCCTCTCTTGCCCTTTGAAGATTCCCCATTGTTTGGGCTATTAACATACTTTCGGGGTGGATGTTTATCTTTTTTGAAACTTTACAGCAGGGGCATTGTTAAAGCAAAGCCTGAGCAGGTCTTTGCAAGAAAGAGCCACAGCCCTTTGGTAAGCTCAGCGCAACTCCGAGGAGCTCTTCCCTTTATTTGATCAGCTCCTAAAACCTAACAGTTCTGTGAGTAAACATTTATAGATCAAATCAAAAGCTCGCAAAAGGAAGCACTCTCGATAGATTAGAAGCTAAACTGATCTAAATTAGAACAGATGCAGAGATAACCTTGCCTGGCTAAAAAGCATATACTATCGGTTGCACACAGATAATTAAATGAATGAGCCCTTTTCTATTGAACAACTGATGTGCAATTGATAAACTTAATTAATAATTAACTTTTTAATTAAATATCAATTTAAAACAAGTGTGGTAATGTGCCAGTCGCATCTAATATTACTGCCTTTTCTTCATTACAGAACTGTCATTAGGGTTATAGGTATGTGCTCAAGATTCCTCCATGCAGTGCAGAGGGAATAAATGCATCCGCTGGGCACTCGCCAGTGAAGAGATGGTGATAAACAGCAGCAACTGGAGACAAAGCCAGCAAGCAGCTTCAGAGTCAGGAGAAACCACAGATAAATGGCACATCCCTGGATGCAGCTTCCTCAGCAGCAGAAGGACTTGGGTTTATGCCCTTGTTGAGTATGAACAGAGGTGGCAACAGGTACAAGAGAGGTGAGCCCTCCTTGTATCTGCTCTCTGGGAAGAAGGTTCTTCCCAGCTTTATGCATGAAGGGGCTGGATGAAGTCAACACTTAACATCTAAACCCTGGCCCGTGTTTAGGGGAGAGAGATCCATCAGTTATTGCCTTGTTTCAGCAAAACAACCCTGCATAAGTGAGGAAAAGCTGCGATCTTTTTGCATGTCTCTTCTCACATGATGCCTTAGTGCAATTCCTATTAGTGCTAATGGGGTAATTGGCTCCCCTCAATGTGAACTCCCTATAATGCATCCACATAACTTGATTTGAGAGTGTAAATCCTATTAGCCTGAATGGCGATCTTTTCTGCCTCTAATTTACCCATTTGATCCTGCGAGCACTAACAGCCGATCCCGTCTCCCTTTGAAAGCGATAAGTAGGCATCTGACTTCCGCTAAATCGTGTTTGCAAACATTCCTGGTGCTCTCACACCTCGGAGGCGCTGCCCTGCTCCGTGGCCCCCCTGAGCCTGCCTTTCCAAACATCTGTGCACAAGGGATGCTCTGCCGGGCCGCCTGCTTTTCGTCTGGCTCCGCGGGGCAGCCGCAGCTCCCGGCCACATGTGGCGGCCGCAGCGTGCAGCCCGGACAGCGCGGGGCTCGGGGCTCCGCGGGGCTCGGGGCTCCCCGGGGCCCTGCACCTTTCTGGGAGTGAGGTGTGTGCCATCTGATGCTGTGGTGCTGGAGGCTTGGTCCCCTGGCTGCTGCGCCTGTGGGATGCTGGACATTTGGAGCTCGCAGTAAACACACTGCATGGAATGAGAAGGACAAGGGAGGTGATGGCTTCTTTGCTGCAGATTTCCCCCTCTACCATCCACTGAGTCCATGCCTCATCCTAACTGTACTCCTCTGTTTTCCCCCCCCTGTTTAAAAACTTACATAGGAAGCTCAGCTGTGATTTACATACCTAAATACAACAAAGTATATTCAAAGCACACAGCTCCTCTGCGACCTTGGCATTTGGTTCCTTCCACCTACCTAGTAAACACTCATAAGGAGCAAAGGAATACTCAGAAGGCAGGAAATTGGGTTTGCAAACTTGTGGGGGAAAAAAGGGTGAAAGGCTGCAAGAAACATTTCCCACCAACTCTGTGTCTGCTAGCAACAAGGAGAAATATTTGAGCACCTCACTGAGGATGTAAGAAAATCTTTTCATGGTGGAGGATCTGAGTGAAGATCAAGGGTTGCTTTTATTTGGTTGTTAATGTCTTGATTTGTTTCCAACCAAAATAAGTAGGGTAGAGGATAAACCAATGGGCTCTTGATTGTCCTTCTGCAGTGTGGGGCTTGAAGCCAACTGGCAGTGACTCCTCAGAAGGTACCATCATGGACACGGCCCCAGACACCTATCTGGGCGGAGTACACTGCCGATGAAAGGATGATTTCTTTTCCTGCTCTGCCTCATAAGAGGATATTCTCGCTTCTCCACATGTGAAGGGAAGATGGGTCCCTCCCGTGGGGAATGTTACTGCTGGCCACCACTTCCTCTCTGAAAACCCCATTTGAAAAGGAGGAAATAGTTGGTGGAGGAAGTTCCTGAAAAGGAATCTTTCAAATTCTTATTTTTGTCAGGTTTTTTTTTACAGGGGACACCCAATACAATGGAAATAATTGGTAGGGCTGTCTCAAGTGATGGAAAAATTGCAGAAAACTGCAAAGAGTGTGACAGCAAGAAAACCGGCTTATTCTCCATTTATTGTACAATATTTATCATCAACCCGTTTTGTATATTTTGCTTTCTTTTGTGTAATCTTATCATCACTGGGGTTGAAAACGATGTAATTTTTGCTCCTTTGAGTAGTTGCCAAAAAAGCACTTACGTCGGAGTATTAGTGTATCATTTGGCTAGCACATCACATAATGGTTTTTTTACAGCAAGTATTTAGCCGTGTTTTCATCCTGTGGGAAAGAATGATGGGTCTGTTTTGTGAAAATAAGAGCTTGTGGCAATGTGGACATGCAAGAGATAGAAACATAATGCAACAAATTAGTTTCAACACAGAGAAATGAAGTAGTCCAGGCTCCATATATATTCAACAGTGCTGGTTTCTTTCTCTCTCTTTTGTCTCTCCTTTTTACTCTTATTCTGAAATGTATTGTTGGCTTTTATGGGAGAACTCTGCAAGCAGAAACTATTTGAATTCAATGAGCTGCCTACTTGATTTGGGCATGAACGTGATGTATACTTGTACACATATGTATGTTTATGCAATTAATGTACATATATAGGTAAAAATAGTAATTATGAGCACGTGAGAGAGAGAGAGAGAGAGAGTAGTTGTTGGTTCCAAGTAAGTATGACAAAATTAATCCTTTTTTTTAACTCGATGCAAGCTAATGGAGTTATTGGAAGAACCAAATTGGCTTTATTACAGCCTGGACATACACTTTAAGTTTTGGCAACAGAAACAGTATCGTAAAGCAAAAGAAGTCTGATAATTCTAATTTCATCTCAGAAAATGAAGACCTGGAGCAAAAAGTAATTTGCCTTTACATGTTTTAGAAATAATTCAGCAGTTAATCATTGCAGTTTGAGGTGATCCCATCATATCCCTCCCAAATAGTGTTTAAGTGAATCTCTATTATAATCTGAAACCAAACATTAACTTGCAAATCATTCTTCTGTGATCCCCATCTTTCCAATCCATGTGTTTTACAACCTGCCTTAAATAATATTCAATCTCACCTCTGTCAGAAAAATGTTAGAATTGCTCTTTTAAAGTTCTCCCTTTCTTAGACTTTATTTATTAAAATATCCCAGTAAGTTGTGACCAAGATTTCTATTTCTTTGCATGAAAAATTCACCAGAATATCTCCCAGCATTTGCCATGTAACTGTATAATCTGTTTCATGTCCACCTTCCTTTTTTCCAGCAGGCACTTACCCATTTGTGCAGTTACATGCACATTTGTATTTTGTCATGTCTGAATTCAGACCGAGAGTCTGGAGATGCCAAGTACGTGCCTAACTTATGCAAAAAGGACTGGAGTTGAGCATATGGCTGCGTGGCTCCTAGGAGAAAAAAAAACCAAAACCATTTAGCAAATTTATTAGGGCTTTATAGTTAGTTATCATCACTAGTTGTACTAAAATACAACCAAAAAGATTCCATAGCAGAGACTTCATGATGGAATAGACCTTTTGGGTGTCTTCCTGTTGCTAATTTACAGCCTTCCATAACTTTCAAAAACATCTATGAATTGTTCTTTGAAAGCCTTTCATCCTGAAGGGTACTGGGAAACCACAGAGCTGTTGGTGTTGGCTGAGTCAGGGTGCTCAGAACCTGCCTTTTGGGTGCCCGGGTCTTCCCTTTGAGTTAAGGGCTTTTATTGTAACAAAAACATGCCTGAGAAGGGGTTCTCCAGACTGCCTTAGTACTTCAGGATTATTCTCCTTTGAAAAACTGGAAAGCCCCTGCTGCACTACCATAAATGAGTCATTAGAAAAATGAGATGGGAGACAGGGGGGATGAAGACTCTTCTGCAGTCCCAGCTCACGCATGAGCTGTGGCTTGCGGGAGGAAGATGCACCCAGGGTTTTCCAAACATTTGATTGCCTAACCAAGGAAGTGAGCAGAGCTTCACCTCTCCTGTGCTATTTGAAGAGTGATTAAAAGCAAAGGAGAGAAGGTGAGTCAACAGTGACTAAAGACCATGCATAAATTCCTGACAAATGGCTGGCAGGGGAGACACAGAGCAGAAACCTGAGGCAGCCTGGTTTTACTTTGAGCAACACTTTTATCTTCACTGAGTTGTCACCACTGTGTTGTATCATTTCCTCCCCATGTATGGCCATGGAAGAACAAGACCTTCCCATAATGGGATAGCACAAGCAACTGGGATATTTTTCACAGCTGCCTTAGGGTGCCATCAGCCATAACAGCACAAAGATTTGGGGCACAAGGTGTAACACGGGGAGAAGAGCTAATAAATGACCTTTGCAATAGTGTGATTGAGTTAAGCCCACCAAAAATGATAGGTGAGGGAAGAGTTTGTTCATGAGCTGTGTCCTGCCAGAAGGGCATAACCAGGCATTAAGGTAGATGGGAGCAAACTTGCCATACCAGATTTTTTTTGAGTGCTTGTGTTACCCTTGATAAAAATCTTGTTGGTATTTGGAGCAGAATACCTCTGATAGACACTTAGCCTGGCTCTTGCTACACTCTTCCATTACTGCTAAAATCCTAGCATAAAGTTATTCCTGCTCAAAAGGAAAAAAAGTATTCTGGCCTGGATACATGTCCCAAATTTTTAGGTGCTATTTTTCAATATCCATGCAGAAATGACTGTTCCTAGTGAAGCTGAGATTCTTCAGGGTTCCCTGTCCTTGTTGTGCCAGCCATGGCTGCTGCTAAGCCCCATGCCCTGCTGAGGCCTCACCATGTGGATGCACACCCCAAATGTGCAGCCTGGATACAGCAGTGACCGTCACTGCAGGGCTGCACACACCTCGAGCCTTCCTTGTCAAAGTCTTCAGAAAAGGAATGTCTTGTGCAGAAAGAGCATTAAATAAAATGTAAGCTCCTAGAAGCAGCCTTTTTTTTTTTTTTTTTTTTTTGGGGGGAAA